>JAFELO010010545.1:219415-240648 GCA_017140195.1 Eumaeus atala | reverse complement strand
CCGGCGTCAGATTCGAGGGAGGGACCTCTCTGTCCATCTGGGCTCGGCCATGAAAATAATATTTAAATTAGCTATCACAAAAACTAACATATTGTAATGCATCTCTCCCTGATGGGTGAGATGCATTACAATATGTTACCTGATTGGTATCATGTAATCCGAAGCTAGAGAATCGCTCACTCTTTCCATCACAAACCTAGTCACGTTGACCTCACTAGCGCTCACAGCAGTCCTATGAAGCTGTACCTATGAGCTTTTCTTCTCATCCACAGTATAAGATTAGGTCCGAAAAAAAAAATTGCCTTCGCGCTGACAACTGACAACTAGCTGATGGAGAGGATCATGACCGTGAGAGACACTCTGACAACAACTTTTGATTTGATTTGACGTCGTCGCTATGTTAGTTGACATTCACAATGAACTAAAACAGCACCACAGATACAGTTGTGTGGAGTACAGTAGTGCCCCCGTCAGGACGAGCCAGCTACGCGTTAGTGCACTACGTACGCTTCGTCGTATTTTGGCGCATTACTTACTCTGTGAAATTGCTGTGCGGTCGTTATAATATGACCCACTATTTGTGGCGATTAGAAGGTGAAATGAGTGTAATAATTGTGAACGTATTTAAGTGTTAACATACTTAACTTAACACAGAAAGTGTTTCACGGATATCCGTCGTAAGAAATAAAAGTTAAAAGTATTAAGCCCTTACATATGAAATTGGCGTTTTTCGTACTGGCCAATTTAATCACGAATTTCTCCTCTTTGGTAAGGAATTCCAAATTCAAATTTGTACAGCTCCTTACGCATGTATTTGTACTTAGATGACGTCACTCATTTTACAAAATGGAAAACTTAAAATATCGCATTATTTACAAGTACAGATTCCGCCTTGCCACTAGTCCTGCAGAAACGACTCGAAGGTGAATCATGTGTAGGAACGACCGGTGTTGCAAAAGAAAACACAGTTCGTTTTTGGTTCCAACGTTTTCGTTCTGGAAATTTCGACCCGCAGAACAAGCCCCGTGGACTGCCTGAGACCCAAATTGATAAGGAAGAGTTAAAAGCTATTGTGGAAGAAGATTACGGCTGATATCTATTGTCAGAATTTCAAACCAATATTGGAAAAGCTAGTGGCTCAAGAACCTAGTCTAGTCACGACAACGCTAGACCACACACTGCGCATAAGACAGCTACTAAATTAGAAGAGCTTCAATGTGAAAGTCTAAGACATCCTCCGTACTCCCCAGCCCTTGCTCCATCAGATTACCACTTTTTTTCGAAGTTTTGATAGCTTCTTGCAAAGGAATAAATTAAACTCCGAAGGGGCAGTCCAAATCGCCTTCAAAAATTTTATTGACTCCCGTCCGACTGGTCTTTTTAGTAAAGGCATCAATGAACTACCTACGAGATGGCAAAAGTGCATAGAAAACAATGGTTCATACTTTGATTAATTAGATATATTATATTAAAATATTCGACTTTCTGTTCCTCCCATACAAAACGCCAATTTCATATATTGTAAGGATTTAATATGTATATAAAATGGCAATAATAAAAAAGGGTAGACCCAGAGCCGAAATTCGGCCAAAAACATGAATATTGTTATTAGTCTTATTATTAGATAACTTTGAGCTGCTCATAAGTAATACAAGACAATAGCATTAGTCGTTTTCAGTTTTATTAGTCTTCGGAGCTTCTAAGTAAACCAGAACGTTTGTAACTTTGAAGTATGAATTGTTTTCGTATATTGATGCGGATGTTATACATTATTATGACTATTTTTATTACAGGACATGCCACAGAGTTTAATTATAGTTTCTACAGAAAGCGAAATGTAATTATAGATATTTTAGTGCATAATGGGGCAAAGAGAAGGAAATTGTAATTTCTGTCTTCATTCATGTACTTTTTTATGGGCATTTTAGTATAAGTAACTGTGTTCAGGAAACATGTAACAATGTACTAACCGTTCCTGAGTAAAGTTTTATTCCATTCCATTCGTTTGAATGATACCAAAGTCCATAAGCAACACAACCAAAGGCAAGGTAAGCCATTCAATCGCAATAGCCGCACTCCTCCCCCCCCCCCCGTTTTTTTCACCTTAAAATCCTCAACCCCACAATAATAGTCTCGCCTGGTGTTTAATTACACCTATATTCGCAACTAAACTTATCTTACCAGGGAGTGTTCATTATAGGTGTATTTTATTTAAAAGCACATCAGCGCATACCAAAGTGAAGCACGAGCGATGCGGTAGCTGATGAGAGAAACGTTTGATATGTAAGTCAAATATACCCAACACTGGGTGAGAATGGGTTAAGGAAGAGAGATGAAAGAGAATCGCATCCTAAATTATCTTGGCCCATTACCGCCCCCCACTAGGCCTCCAGCGTGCACAAGGGGCTACAGATACTCCGCCTCGTACCTGTCTCATTCGACTGCATACTACAAATACTCGACGACACTAACGTAGTATTTTCTTAAATGGCGTATGTTTTCCAGTCGTCTACACGAGTGACGTCATGGTGTGTCTGATTGACGCATTACCATAAATTAATACTCAAGTGTAGAATGGACAAGCGTTGTAAGTGTAAAATGTGTTGTTCTTTGCGTCATATTCTTCGGCCGTTACTGGTACAAGGTCACCGAGGACAGATAATGACATGTGGGCTATCGCCACGTTAGCCTTGGGCTCAGTACACTGCTGCAGCTACTGCTCTGGCCTTCGATCCCCCGTGGGGGCTCGTGGCGGAGGTCCATGCCGAGACCTAGTCCTATGTGTCTGATAGGAGAGGTCTCGGTGAGAACCCACGCTAGACGGGCTCCAGCGGGTACACCGGTTGGGGCAGGAATGGTGCGGAGTTGGGGAAGGACCTGGTGACCTTGTAACGGAGGCCTTGCGCCTGGTCCTCGAGCGGCGGATTATCTGTGTCGGACGGCGTACGGAGAGCCGAGGACTCGGTGTCACGATTGTGACGCAGCAGTGGACTCAGCCCAGCACACCCTCGCGGTGTGCCCTAGTCGGGTGGCGCTGCGTCACGATCTGACGTCAGTGATCATCACGTGATGACGAGCGTTATCACCGCGATGCTCGACAACGACGAGTGCTATGAGGCGATTGCTTCCATCTGCGAGACAGTTGTTACCCGGAAGGTAGCCGACGAGCGGGCGCGCGAAGGAGGCGCTACTGCTTGTGCCTCCCGGAATTGTAGTGCCCTCGTGCCCGTGTCTGGGCCGGGATGGGAATCCGGTCCGTCGATACACGGCGTCGATGGGACTGGTTCAGAGGCCGTCGGACAGTCCTTAAAGGAGGAGGAACCTGGACAATTCGTCGGGGCCACCCTATCGCTGCAGGGGTCCTATCGCCTGCAGATCCGGGACCCTACACTTATAGCGGCTGAAGGATACCCGTAGGGGTCTAGTCGGTAGGGAAACCCAAATTTTGAGACCGAAACACAGCCCAGGTGTGCCACCCACGCCTCTAGGTGTCATGCGTAAATGCATTCCCCCTCATCATCATCATTATCAGCCCTTATCGGTCCACTGCTTGACATAGGACATACGCCTGCTACTCGCATCCATCCCGGACCGGCTGGACGGAGTGTCGGATAGAGAAACACCCAACATAGCACGTTCAATAGCCCGTTGAGCTACCGCAAAGTTGCGGACCAGTCCTAAATTAGGAGTCATGTTTCGGCCCCCGCCATTTCCCCTGCTTTAACAAAAAAGAAATTGTAGTTTAGTACACTAGGACACCTGCGCAGTTTTAGTGCTTGTCTGTTCTTTCCACGAGTCTAACCCAGGACCGTTGAGATCCGATAGTTTGTGTAAGAAGAAGCCAACAAGAGAGACAACCTCTGTGTTAAGTACCCTGAGGACTTGTGTTCCGTTGTTGTGTTCATAACTGTTACGCAGACGTGTTGTCTCTCCTTGTTACCTCTTTCCTCGCCAGGGTGGTCGGGTGGGCGAAGAGGGGCTAATATCGAAAATACAACTCCCTATAGTTACCAATACAGCATCTAAATCAACTTACGATCTAATCTTCTTGGTTAATTAAACAAGTCGACCTTAGTAGTTAATTGTTAATTAACCTTCAAACGCTTCCTAGTCACTTTCCTAAATACCTTGCGACTGTCGAAATGAATTGCAGGATGACAATTGATAACTTGTAATTACTTCCTGCACTTATCCAGCAGCTCCGTCAAATGTTGTGTGTGGTAGGTCTTCGAGTGGCGTCTCCGCTATCCGGTGAAGCTGTATTATCCGATGAAAGTGTATTCTGCTTCTCTTCGCTTCCACAGGATAAGTTTAGGTCCGGAAGAAAAGGCTGCTCGCGACGGAATACGGGGTATGGGACGGACCGACGACTTGGTTGTGGTGTTGTCCTCACGCGTAATGCGGGATTTTACTGTTGTGCAGCAATTTTTCTTTGTAAAGGGGACCAACGAGCAGTACAGCCTACGGACGTCCATATACATTAGCCTTGAGTTCAGGCAACCGTTGCCTTCCTTCCGCCTTCTTCTGCAATGGGTCACCAAAAAACCCTCAAACTACACGAAGCCTCGCAACTGTCACTTCGTCATCACGGTGCCGGATATGCATAGCACTATCTCTTACTCGGTATTAAATCATAACTAATATAGGAACGTTGATATAAGATGGCATGCGGCGTGCGGCGTTCACGTGACGTGTACGCACAGACCTTGCACAAGCACTTGTTTATGAACAGCGGTCGAATTATATAGTATCTACTTGCTCACACTAGAAATCCTAGGGTACATGAATATAACGCACTAGTTTTATGATTTAGAAGGCGTCGATTTAGAAGTATGATTTTCCTGTGTTTCATGATATTGCAGATCGGTAATCGACAAGAATCCTGCTATGTGAAGAATGAGATCATGATAGACGGACGGAAAACAATTTGCTCCTATATAGATTGCATTTTTTTAAGGTATGGAACAATAAAAAATCGAATAATATCGGGGTGGTAGGCCCGTGAGTGAGCTGAACCCACGAACCTGGTCGAAGCCTATGGAACTGAAGGAGCCGCTCTTCATACTCCTCTTCTAAAGAGGATGGGAATGAGGAGACCCATCGTACTATTTAGAAGCGGGATTCGAACCTAACAAGGGTTTGTGAACACGAGCCATTTAATACCGACTAGCCTACTTACTTTACTTCACGCTTCCCACGGGAGTTCCCCGTCATAACTTATAGTACTACGTTTATGTCTCTCAACGTACTTGGCTAATATGCATATGTTACAACTCACCCTTTGGCTCTGCTCTAACTTGTTACTGTGGTGGCCCTGTATCTATAGTCTCAATAACTCCTAACAATAGGCTGGGCTTACATGGGCATAATATAAGATGCGGAGTGAATCTAGACTAGGCAAGCTAAATAGCTTGATGCTATCCGCAGATCCGCCGTGCCCCCATGGGCGGGCTGCTCGCCCAGAAGCTTCTCGCACCTGCGGCCTGCACCGCTGCCGTTGTTCAACTTCTCACTGACCAAATCGTATGCACTCGCTTCACTTCTTCACAATGTGGCAGTACAGGATTTATGTATATTATAACGGGTGGACTGAGATGACAGATGTCCAGATGTACCAAGTTTTTAAAAGTACCCGAAGAATTATAGTTTTAGTTGTTCCGACCCGTGACCATGCTTGCTGTAAAGCTTCTGAAACGTCGGGCTACATAAATAATATATTAAACCGCGATAAAATCCGAAGAAGTAGTTTTATTGTAATGTTTAACATTCGCGTAAACTTGAGACATCAATATGAGTAAGGCAGATAATTTACCTCCTACTCCGAATATTCTTGGCTAATGTGTAGAGAAAGCACTTACCCTTTGTCCCCTGGCGCTAGCTTGTTGCTGTCCGCAGAGGCGGCCCTGCTCCTGTGGTCGGGCTGCTCGCCCAGTAGCTTCTCACACCTGCCGTTGTTCAGCTGCTCCCTGACCACATCGTATGCACTATCACTCACTTCACTTTTCACTTCACTCTCCACTTTCACACTCTTCTCACTTAAGTCCTTCTCGTGTTTCTCCGGTTCCACTTTATCAACAACTTCCAGATCCTTCTTTTCCTGTATCCCGTTGGCTATGATCGGCGCTGGCTTGGCTTGGTGCGGTTTCGGTTGCGTCTTCGGCGAGGAGATGGTCGGAATGGTTTCTGTTCCGTTCTCGTTGATGGAGGTGACGTAGACGGTTGAGTTGGCGATGTAACCGTTCAACTCTTTGTTCTCCGGTTGGGTTCGTTTTCTTTTGTTCAACTGTAATGAGAAGTGTGGTTATTTTAGATTAGATCATTATGAATTCCCCTCACCTACAAAGTGGCTAGCCGACGCACAAAGCGAACGCACTGCTGCCAATAAATCGAAGCGGGAGATGACGCTGCCAGTTCCATATAATAACACTTTCTTAAAACATCGCTTTGTGGACGCCGGCTGGCGGCCGGCTTCTGGTTATGTCACAATGGCGTGTTGTCCACCGGCCGGCTATTGTGTGCTACCCAGAAGTATATCAACATAAACTCCAGCGGCCGCTTAACTTTATGTGGCTTGCTCAAGTTTTGAGATACCTGCAATTGCACGAGCAGGCGAAATCCTTTGGTGATCACGCCCATAAACATCTACACAAAAGTGTGTGTTATTCTCCTTAACCCAACTCCCCCAAAGAGCCACTGCTGGGCAGTCGTCTATCCGCGGCCAGTGATGCGTTTGGCAGGGATTTTTTCCCTCCGTATGTTTTCTCCTGACTCGTGTGAATTGACATTGTTTAATATGTAATAATATATGGGGTAAACGAAGATTGTTTCCTTTTATAGCAGAAGGAGGCAAACGAGACATCGGAGCCTTTCGCATGATTGTTACGCACATGCGTTGCGCTCCTATTAAAAATGGGTCACTCATAAATGTGCCATCATCAGCAGCACCACCCACCTCTACAGACAGCTTGGACATGTCGACCGGCGTGATCCTCTTGAGCGCCGACAGCCGCTGCAGCCGCTGCTGCGCTTGCTCCTCCACTGCGATGAGGAAGGCATCCTGGACGATATTCGGTCCCAGGTCCGATACTGTCGACAAGCATACGTGTACATGTCTTTGCACATGAACAACCAGGAGGAACTAGGGCTGAAACCTTCCAGAGAGCCACAGGAAACTCACAAGCAGCACGGAAACATAGCTATTATTTTGTGATGGCTCATGTGAGCTAGACCTCACCTGCGGTGGCGGTACTAAAAGTGCACCTTTTTTTTCTTTCGCTGCAGTGCATCGTTTTCTCTCTCGAGACATTAACCTACTGCACCTGAATGATGGTTACGGCTTACCATACTATTGTGCGAGCATGACTCATTCTCTTATCGATAGACATCGACACGAGACGTGTGTACTTTTAGACATAATAAAACTAATAAAACTACTGAAGCCCCTTTAAAATGCTCCTTAACTATGAAAAAAGGTAATTAACGTAAAATTGATTAAAGTGAAAATGAGATCTTAGTTCATAATAAAGATCATGGACTACGAAAGAGTTTTTATTTGAATTCATAAATGAAGGGTAATTTCTCAAGATAATCTTTACTTTGACAACATTCAATTTTGAAAATTATGGGTAAATACAATTTCTTGTTTTTTTCTGGCTACATGGTTGCTTGTTAAAATTCAACTATTGGAATTAGCGCTGTATTGTTTAGCCACAATAGTTAACATTTAGTATAAGTTGCATCGCAAGATGGGGCTTGGTTGCTGAGTATATAGAAGAATAGAAGACACTCATTGAGCATATTAAAGTTAGATACGCGGATCGCCTTTAGGAAGTTTTTAACAGGGGAAACAGATGACCCTTGAGTTTTTAGGTATCTTTCTAGTTATTTTTTTTTATTTAAGAAAAGATAAGTAAACATTTAACGCTATAAAATATTACTTATACTTAATAAATCATTTGTCCTGAACTTGGCTTGACAGCGAGCCGAGTGCAACGAAGTCCAATACTGTTTAACCGCACGTGTCTGGCAGGGGCTCGGGGCCGATCAGTATAATAGAAAACCTACAAGTGTTCGGATGTTTGTTAGATTACGCTGTTTTCAGAGCAAATTCTGTACGTCTTAGACTAAGTGTTGTTAATTATAGTATTATAGTATTTCTGATGTCTATCGTTTCTCCGTATTTCCGTTTGTGAGTTTCCGGTGTTCCATTTTTTGGGGGACGAAAAGCGGACAACAAGTCAGCGTAACAATAATGCGGAAAAGATAGTGTATCCTCGTTTCCCCCCGGAAACTTTATATATGGTGATACGAGTATAGATGTATACTAATGATACAAGCTGAAGAACTTGTTTGTTCGTTTGAACGCGCTAACCTCAGGAAATACTAGCGAAAAATATTTTTGTGTTGAATAGAATATACCTTTATCGTGAGAGGCTACGGTGCTATATACCATGACTTACGAGTTGGCATGTTATTAGAAATGAGTCAACTTCTGATTAGTGCTGCAAATTTAGCGGAACTTTTGCGCTAGCAGAGCACAGACGTTCGGACGTGCCCAAAGACTCACTACTGCAGACCCAAGGTCTTCGCCCCGCAAATTTAAGGCATACATTCTTAGGCATGAATATGTACACAATATTTTATAGTTTAAAAGGACAAGCAGACAGAGAACCTTGAAGACTACTTTAACCCTCCAACGGGCTCCCGTACACTGACAGTCCGGAGGAAACACGACTGCAATAACAACGGTATCTCAAACATTAATTTGTGTATTCTTGTTAATCAATGATCTTGCATCATATCTTCAGATGTCATTTTAGACATCTGTAATTTGGTATTCCGCGTGAGGGCCTAACAATGGCAACCTCAGTCAGCGGCTAGGCAGACTTGTGTAGAGTATCACGCAAATATAGTCCTAACAGCTTGTGTGCCTAAGCATATCGATTGGCCGCGGCGAGAATTTGTGTGAGTGAAGCCGAACATTTTCACACAGCGTGTGGCGTCTATTCTCTCTATCCGCGCGCGAGCTACCTCCGACATCAGAAACGCGGGAGGACAAATTAGCTATTACAAGCACTTATATCGGGATGCATCTCGCCCATCCGCGGGAGAGAGGGTGTCAGTCCATTTTTAAACCCTCAAACCTTATCTTGTCGACCGACCAGCACTCACGGCAATCGTCACCGTCGAAGCCGTATTTGTCTTCTCTACGCTTTCTCGCCAATAGTTGAAGTCGGAAAGGAAAAAGAAACGGAGGCTACCAGACTGTACATATGGATACATTTTGGTATAACTTAGTAGTGTAACTTAGTAGTGTAACTACTATATGTGTATCTTATCTGTGTAACTGCTATATGTGTATCTTATCTGTGTAACTGCTATATGTGTATCTTATCTGTGTAACTGCTATATGTGTATCTTATCTGTGTAACAAATCGTCTTGTGTACGAAATTGAAATTCGAAATATGAATTAAATGATCTGACATTTTCTTTTCCAATTTTACCACTACATCTTACCGATCCATCTGTATCTAAATATACGTCAATCTAAACCTTACTGACACTTCGAATCGATTAATCAAAAATCAATGTAAATGAATGATCAGTTCTAACATATAAAGAAAATTATAAAAAGGCCTTTTTAATATTTTTAAAATCACTTTTAAATTTGTTACAAGTTATTTATGTTTTTTGTACAATATGGTTTGATTTTACATAATTTTAGAAAACAGGGGTATAAAATTGAAATTTGTCCAAGCCTGCCAGACTGTCACGCACACATGTTCGTCGCTTCTGTAATAAGCCTCACGCACACATAGCGAAGCGCGTACAGATAGCTAAGGTTGTCTGTTGGGCTATTAGTAATATACGCATTGCCTAACGTCTGATTAAACAAGTAATTTGAAATCGAACCCTTTTGTTTCGCGATAAGGTTTGTAATACAACGAGTGCTGTTACATAAGACTTGAGTCACCGGTTGGAGTATGCAGGATCGCCGGCGGAATATGAAATTAATAGTATGCTGAGAATATCAAACAATCATGCAGCACGACAGCAGGACCATGGACAAGCCGCCAGGTCCCAGAGGATTGCAGGACCAATCAAAGCTATTGAAATGGGGGAAAATACGTGATATTGAAAAGTGGAGATCAAAGTGCAGCCTTCGGCGTGCAGTATTTATTTTTTATTGTACAGGGTGACAAACGAGCAATTTGTGCCTTTGAACAAACTACTCGTAAAAATGTATGCTGGGGTTCACACACCAGGATATTTTTTATGCTGAAGCGTTGCCCCCCTTTCCACCTCCCTATATTTTCATCTATAAAAAACCTCTCTCAATGGGAAACTTTTTTCAACGTAGGATTATAAATGGCTTTTTGCCAGAGAACAGATCAACTTAACTAAAAGAAGAGATAAACTACGTACACAATTATAGGTCCCGCAGATACGGTGTCCTCACTCATGCTAGTAACAGGTAGTGCCATGCACCGCACCGTAACGTACCGGTACGACCGGGGACGTACCCCCAGCTCACTCCACCGCCGCACAATCACAGACAGTGAGATTCCAATGGGCCATTGGGGAAATATTTTAAAAGTGGGCTTTCCTACAACCTCTACGCTTCCTACAACCTCTACGCTTCCTACAACCTCTACGCTTCCTACAACCTCTACGCTTCCTACAACCTCTACGCTTCCTACAACCTCTACGCTTCCTACAACCTGTACGCTTCCTACAAAAGGCTCGTACAGTCGGCTCGTTGTCTGCAGATGCTGTAGTGAGCTGCGGGTGAGACACAGGAAAGCGAGTCTGACACTCATCACAGCGCTGTCGGCGAGGCCTCACGGTCAAAGGTCACGCTGGTACGGCTTCAGGAAGCCCGCGAACTGCTTACGATAGTACACAATACATACACAATATCATTTATCTGTTGTCGGTGCTTTATAAGCTGTAACCGGATATTTCGTGTTACATAGGATACTAGCAGCGCGCCGCGGTTTCCCTCGCGAAAGTCTAATAATATTTGTCGTGATGTGATGGTATATAGCCTGTAACCTTGATCGATGAGTGGGGTATCTAACACTGAATGATTTTTTTTATCAATCCAGGAGTTCCTGAGATTAGCGCATTCAAAAAGCAATACCCGGACCGATACGACTTAGGAATCTGCAATAAAAGAGCCTAGTCATCTCTGAAACGCCGGCAATGCGTCTGCGAGTACTCTGGTGTTGCGGGTGTCTTTGGGTGTCGATGATCACCTACTGACATGTAGCCCAACTACTCGTTTGTCTCCTATGCTATAAAAAAAACTCTTCGGCTCTATGGTATCAGTCTGGTAGAAACGAGGGGGGGGGGCAGCTGATTTCATTACCAAGTGGTGCGCGGCATTGCGCCAGAAGGATGGTATATGTTTTGTGTACCATCTTCTGGCGCAACCCCATACACGGAAATCTACACTCATGCGTTGAGTATTTTTTTTTAAATTATATTTCATTTCCATGTTCCAAAATTCCAGCTATATTCTGATTGTCTTGATAGAGTTTAACGTATGTTTATTGCAGGAGGTAGTGTAATGCTACATTGCATCTGAATCGGACCGACACGATCGTGGAGATACCTCTGGCTCACATGATAATGGCGTAAAGTGACATCTTCGGTGTCGCGTTTCGTGCGCTTTGGGCCTTGTATGTAGTCGGTGGCCCATTAGGGGAGGTAAAAAGGAGGGCAACGCATCGACATAGTAATTGTGTGGATGTTCATGTGCGTCGGTAGTCGTCTAAGGGCTCCGATTGCTCGTTTGCCCACCTTCACTATATAAAATATTTAGAAAACAGCCATGGCGTGCTGAGTCGAGGATATACTCAACATGTGTGTGCCTGCTAGCAGCTAATACTTCTGTTTATTTTAGTCCTCTTAAAAAAAGAGGGGACCTAAGGAGGAGGCGCTTTTGCGCACAGGGCAAGGGGCGAGGATGGGAACCTCACCCCGTTGGACTGTCCCAAAGTCGGTGGGGTTGTCTTGTAGTGCGGGGCAACCCCATCTGTGAAGGTGGAGTTGGTCTCTTAGGGGGCTGACCAGCCATCGAGGTGCCCTGATGATTTGTTGTTCCAGGGTACCTCATCAAAGGGCGGCATTGATGGCACTCGCGGTGATTTTTGCGGGTATTCGGCACAATCATGTGTCGCGAGCCCCACACACCACTGATCCCCACCCAGGGCCGGTGAAGGCGCGCAAATGCGTTTCCCTGCGTCGACACCGAACACCGGGCAACATATCAACAATAATAATGAGAATTAAAAAGATGCAGTCTGGTCTTTTGTTCTTACAATTAATTTTTTCACATAATGCAACCACACGGCAGCACCACTCACTGCACATGCCGCGCGGAACTAGCATTCCTTCACGATACTGACTCACAACAAGCACTATCTCAATATCAACTATCTGATAAAAGCGCACAACCCACAATCAACTGTAATGGTCCAATTATACGACACAATTTAGTTCGAGCTAATACACGAAGATATGAGCTGTGCTGTAAAATGTAATGTGTGTTCCAGTACTTAAGATTTAATTTCGATTGCAGCAACTGTTGGTCATTTAGCGGCGACTTAGGAACCAGTTCTCATGGAACATCGTCTTAATTTGATCTTTAGTACAAGGTAATAGAAAGCATTTTCGTTTAATATAAGATAGTTTATGTTTCCAACGAGACATTCCAACACTCCTAGAACGGTATCAGATAGAAAAAGTAACAACATAAAAATGTTTAATATCTGCAAAATATGTGTCTCCTCGACGGCTTTTTCGACCCCGACAAGCGGTAGAATTGCTTAACGAATTTTGAGTGAGGATTCGATGTCAGGATGGGAATATATATTTTAATTTTAATTTAGTGCTGATTCGCCGGTCTCGGCCGGGAAACCAGCGTGGTGTTTCGCGCCTTCCAATTGAAGATGTTGTGAAATAATAGGTATAAGGATTCCTTTTTATTTTTAATTGCTTTCGATAATATTTTGGCTGGTTCAGTTGGTAACGTGGCAGTTAGTCCGCGTGTCACACCAGAGGTCGCGGGGCGAATCTCGAATAGGTCATGGATGTGTTTATAAATGTATTATATGTTTGTATATAGTAAAAATCTTAGATATATAAAATTTCTTAAATTTATAAGACTTGTAACACAAGTCCTTACGGTACTTAGTACAGGACTGGGCTAGCGTGGAGTGATAAGTCTACAGATATCATTATATTATTATTATATATTATTATAATATGTTATTTTCTGCGGTCGATCAGGTCAGTTCTACTATAGAATTTCTACCAGAACACCTAAAGCTGCCAATGGACTACAAAAATGTCATTTCAAAAACAGAAAAGAAAAAACTAAAATTTCCTTTACTTTGATACTTCCCCAACATTTGATGAAGAAATAATATATTTTTATAATAATTATATTCTACTGCCAATCAGTTGATAGTAGGAACTGTTCGAATTTCGACTACGGCGTACATCTACATAGTGACTGGCAACTACGCAAGATAAATGTTATGGTGTTAAATGCACAAAATCACTCTAGTCTTTTCACTCATACTACTACGGTGGGACCGACAACCGAAGATTAGTCAGGCGCAGGATTGACGTTGCGGCATCTAACACAAGCAAGCTTCTCGGCTTCAGACTGGACTGTGACATACAAATATCCTAATTTCTTAAACCCGGGGACTGTACATGCTAGCCTCTATACTACGAGGCAAGCAGAATAGAGACAGATTGATTAAATACGAAACAAATAAAGATCGCTGTGCTTAATATGGATAAGGTAGACCGTTTAGAGTTTGGAGCACGTCAAATAAATTGCTACAAAAAGTCATTCGTCATGATGATTTGACGTTCCCGACGGGGTTTCTCATGGCAGAGTGGCCCCGTGATGCCATCAGTACATGTCAACAAGTGATCTAAAATGTTAATGTCTAATGATCCACTTTTAACCTCTTTGTGTCTGTGTACGTGTCTGTGTCTGTGTCTGTGTATCACCGACACCTCAGGAGTGGAGGCCGCGTTTAGGAGAACGAAGCGCTGGTCGACCGTCGACCAGGCGGGAAGACGACCTCCGTGCAGCGGCCGGTCCGGGATTGATGCGAGTAGCAGGAGATCGGTCGTATTGGTGTTCATTGTGGGAGGCCTATGTCCAGCAGTGAACCGATAAGGGCTGATAATGATGATGATTATGCGTATCATCTAAACTGATAGACCGATTTGGCTGTAATATAGTCATTTGAAAATTAAAATTACGTTGAGATGATTTTTAGCTGCAGTTCATCATGGTCAGGTCGCTGCCAGCTACCAAATGACTCCGAATGTAAAAATCAAGTAACGAGGATAATACGCACGTGTGTTGTAGAAACACGTTATGTCGATGGTGTGCAGATGTAATTGGTCGTGAAACAATAGCTGGCACAGTTACGTGGCGAATCGCGGGACAAGCGTGAGTGTGTGCCGCTACGAGAGAACGTGACTTGATAATGTATAGTCAGACCAAATTCATTCGCTGACTTCCAATTAGATTATACGATATTTTCCATTTACTATATTAACTAAATACACTTCAGGGTTCCGCAGGTATGAAAGTGATGTTTTTAGTTTTGCGAGCATTTTGGAGGACTGGCGCAGTGTCTTTCGTTCACATAACCCTGACATGTAGTGATAGCTACGGTGAAGCGTGTCGTGTGGTCTGAGAGAGATTAGAATTCGGTGGCCCATTGGGGGTTGGGGGGCCACTTGGAAGAGAGAAAGAGAAGAACATATCAACATTAACAACGCTATGTTTTATGGGCGTCGGTAGTCACAAAAACGGTTTTGACTTGACTTTTCCTTTTTCCCATTATACTATAGATCACACAAAAAATACGCCAATTTCCAATAAAATTTTGGGCAACACGCCTGCATGAGCTCTGTGCGGATAATTTCTTTATTATCTTTTTTATAGTATAGGGGACAAGCGAGCAATCGTAGGCTTTCAACGGCTACCAACGCCAATGAACGTCAGCATAATTATGCCGATGCGTTGCCCTCCTGTTTACCTTCCCTCCAATTGGGGGGAGCTGTAAAGTGAGTAGCCGGTCGTCCAATGGCCACCGGCTATTCACAAACCGCACGAAACGCGACACCGTAGGCGTCAATTTAAGGCGGTATCCAGTGAGCGGGAGGTACTTCCCCGGTCGTGCTGGCCCGATTCCGTTGCATAGGAGGATATGCACAATGCATGGCACTGCCTCCTCCTATGCAGCATGGCACTACCTCTTAAAAAAACTTATGCGTGTGGGTACCCGTCAATGAATTGATTTGAAATTAATGAGTCTTGGTATCCTTTTTATAATATATGGGGCTAACAAGCCGCTTGACTGCTCGTTTGCCCCCACATATCAAAAGGTTTCCTGTGTGTGCTTATCTGTCCGAAAACCTCAGTTATATTTTATAGTTTAATTTAACTTCATCGTATTGCGATCAACGTCGAGGTTAACTCGTCTTCGCGAGCCAAGGTTACGGGTTTTGCCAACCCGTTTAGCGCGTGAACTGTAAACTGTAATTATCATTTTATTGCTCATTTCAATTCTAAATTATTTATATTCGCATGCAAATGATGATGTTTAAATGTTTCCTTGTAGAGACGATTTGCGATAATTACTTATTATGAAAATTATTATTTATATGTATCTCTAATTTATACTAGCAATCCGTCCCGGCTTTGCACGAAATAGGGCAAAAATTAATTGATTTAAAAAAAATATAAAAGTTATGAATCTTAATTTTGCCTCGTAAACATTACCCGTGACAACTAATTGAATTTATGACATAACACAAAGTGTGTAGGGACAGCTAGTTGTCAATAATTTCTGCAGCTATATAAGGATTTACTTTGATATTTCTTTCATAACTTTGGTTATATTATCGAAGTTTTCATAGCCTATGTTCATTAAAGCTAATGTACGATCCTAATTGTAATAGAATTTTTCGAAGCGGTCCCGTAGTTTCGGAATATATTCAGTGCAAACAAACAATCAAATGTTTCCTCTTTATAATATTAGTATAGATGTACCTACACTTTTTTGACTACTCTATTCTGACGGCAGTGTTCAGTGCAGCTTCATCGGTTACTATAAGAGACGTCGGCCGACGGTCTAGGTGAGGTTGTGGTCGGTAGAGGGACCGACCCCCCCCCTCCTTTGCCGCAGATGGGTAGAATGCATCCCGATAGTTATTGGAGACTAGCTAGGGTTATCCTGACTGCCGAGGCGGGACAGCTCACGCGCGGCAGCTAAGTTGGCCCTGCATTATACTCGGGGCTGGAAGAGATCGTTGCGCTTCCATGACTTGGGGCTACATACCTGTATCCCTAAGTGAAAAGGGAGCACCCGGAGAACTTTTGCGACGCCCATAATATTCCGCGGATCCGGTGGATTCTTGATGGTGTCTCAACACATATCATGTGGGGACATTGCCCCGAGCGTTACTATGAAAGGAGGTTAGGGGGCATAAACATATTAGACTCATTTCTGTCTCTATCATATATAATCTTTGGTGTTCATTACGGGGTCAGTTTTTACCAAATTGCGTCAGAAAAAAGGGTAATGGTTCACGGTTCTTTATACCCTGCCCCAGCCTGAACTGCTTGAAAGATTTTAATGTATGAGCTTCATACGGGTAATCAAAGCCGCTCTCTCGGGCACAAATTAGTGCTACAGAAAGTAAATGTAGCGTGACAACACGTCTTCTACGATGTAGTTCTTCAGGATGTTGAATATAGTACTCGACCATATTCTATGGTAATAATAATGTCGTCCCAATCGCCTGTCGGCTATGGCGGTCATGTCTGTAGACTGCGCTGGCACAAGTGGACGCCCTGTTCCCTCATTGTCATAATTCTTTTTGCATCTCCTTTTATTTTTACAAGAACAAAAGTGGAATATTACATCACAATATCTGCAAAGTAGCTACAATCATGTGGGCCTCAGACCAGAGTATAAGAACTACACCAGCGCGGAGACTGCGAACCTTACGGTAAACTCATCGAGCTACCGAGCTATTAGTTAATTGCGCTTCGTTACGCGAGCCACAACTACTTATGCTGTACAATATACAACAATGTGTATATATGTCGCAGTCGGACTGTCTAAATCGCTGTATTTCATTACGGCTAGCCATTTCCAAAAACAGGCCCGTTTTATTCTGTGGCGAGCCAACCATTAGCCACATTGAATACGGCTGAGTAAAGTTGCGCTAGAAAGAGTTCGGCGTTATACGATATTCAATAAAGCTAGCCTTATTGAAATAAAGTTAATCATTATCCGCCTCTGTGATACGTTTCAGTTCCTAATTTTAACACTCGCGGCGTTGCTTGACATGACAACAACAATGGAGTCGATTTTAGAATTCTGTATTCGACAATCGACGCCATTATGAAATCAGGAAATTATGCCTATGTGGGTACGAAGGTTTAGACGGGAGCATAGCTCCCGACTAAGCCTTCTAGATTAGATTATTTTTTTATTTGCTTTTAAGTAAACACGTGGCCTAATTTCATACTTACATCAATCACTATCACTACCTAGAATCAAGAGATATAACGAGGCTAAATGTCGGCCGCCATATTGGAGAACGTCCCGCAATGAGAATCCGGCTAATCGTTACCCATAATATAACACGGCCATAACAGAATAAGGGTATTTATTCCATCTGAGTGCGCCAAACATATTTCTTATAATATGTACATCTATTGTTTAAACATCTATTGTTGCAGTACCTGTAACACAAGTCCTTACGGTACTTAGCACTGGGCTATGATACCGCGGTGGTATACGTCCATAGATTACATTATTATTGTAATGTATAAAGATAAATAATAATTTCTAAGCGTATTAGTCTGTAGTGTTCGTGCATATCTTTTTATTCTATCGTAACTAAAAACTGGTTTGCGAACCAGTTATTGTGCGGTTTTACTGCGCAAAATTCTAAACCGTTTGACGTGAGACTTACACCATAACATGCATTGATAAAAAAAATACCAATATACACAGTCAGCGTTACAAGCCCGTCCGTACAACAGGTGAGCACACGTCAAATAGTAGTTTTTTTAGTATAGGGTAACAAACGAGTAATCAGAGCCTCTTTATGACTACCGCACATGGACATCCGCATAATTACTATGTTGATGCGCTGCTCTCCTGTTCTCTCCACGCCACCACCCCTTAATGGGCCACTGGATACTCACAAACCGCTCCGTAGGCGACGTAGAAGATGTCACTTTACGCCGGTATCATGTGACTGAGAAGAACCTCCCCAGTCGTGCCCGCCCAATTCCGCTGCAATCCAGCATGGTAATACCTCTTACCACACTCTTCCTACTATTTCTAAGTTAAATGAACGGATGAAATATTCTTTATTGTGCACCACATTTCAACAATACAGAACAAACAAATACGATAGGATAACAAAAGTGTACACAAAGGTTAAGTTAGTCAATCCTTCAGGTAGTTATTAGTCCTAAATAATCTGTGATGAACATAGGCTCTATAAAATTTTATAAAACCTTATAGATCGGTATGTAAACTTCGATAACTAAACCAAAGGTTTAAAAAATATTAATACCCATGTTATAGCTGCAGAGTGTTTTGACAACTAGCTGTCCCGACACGAGTTGTTCTGTCACAAATCGAATTTCTTGTCATGGTGACGTGTCATGTTTGCGCGGTCGAAATTAAAATTTATACTTTTGTCATATTTTGTAAAATATCCGTGCGATGCCGGTGCGGACTGCTAGTTAATGTATAAAATATTCGCTTTACGGCAAGGGATGAGGAATGTTTGTATGCACTGATAAACTCTTTGTTAAATGAAAAATAAATCACTATATGATGAATAATTAAGTACATTCCATAATCATTATTATAAAACGATTATTTTACGATCAATCAAGTCATCTATCGGACGGAAGAGGCGAGGTATAAAAGATAACGGTCCACACCGGCCTGGTCGGGTACGGCGGAAACCACGAACCCACTCAAACAGTTAGTGATGTATTCTATGACTAAAATTACCTAAGTGTTATAAAGTAACACCAGAGGTCACGGGTTCGAATACCAATGAATCGAAATCGAATCACACAAGTCATGGCGGTTGACATAATGTAGTATAATATTTATTTCTGTAATAATATATTTTTTTTAATTTATAAGGAAGCTGCAGTTCCGACAGATTTTGTCCTGTGTTTCATGCGATTTCCACCTATAGACAGAGCAATTCGCGATGAAGGTTTTATTGTTTTGTTAAGTCAAAAATCTGGTTATTCAAGGGTGAAGTCGGGGCGGATCGTTAGTTATTATTATTAGCATCCTCGAGACCAGCTCGTCTGCTCAGTATGGAAATTATCGTCAAAGTTTTGTAAATTGTATACCGACGTCGTAATCTTTAAGTTACGATTTAGAGCAAATTACAATGATTATGATCGAATAACCTATTAAATAAATAAAAAGCCTGACTACTTGAAATGGATTGTAACGTGTCAAGAA
Source organism: Eumaeus atala (assembly GCA_017140195.1). NCBI lineage: Eukaryota > Metazoa > Arthropoda > Insecta > Lepidoptera > Lycaenidae > Eumaeus > Eumaeus atala. The sequence goes on along the minus strand of JAFELO010010545.1, from coordinate 221,082 downwards.
CTTCTAGAAAGCCAACGATACTTCATGTGTTAAGATCCGTCGAACCCGCCAGGCTGCAGCAAGGATCATAGTAATCTACACATACATACATATCCTGGAAAATCATTACCTTGCTTTATGTGCAGTCGGGCAAAAAAGGTTTTACACTTACACAGGTAGATATTGGTATGAGATTGTAACAAGTTTTTTTTTTAATAATCGTTTCACAACATCACTATCAGCCATTTTGCATCTGAATTATTGGTATATTTAAAAAAATATTGCCAAGAAAGCATAAATGTTAGATGTCTTTGACCGTGCATTCCATTCAAAAAAAAATCGCACTCACAACAAAATACAACCTCCCGCTAAGGCCAAAGGGTCAGTCACCCCGCGACGAGCTACATTCGCCACTGGCCACTCACCACCACAGGTCACCACACTGTTGGATCACCACCACTACCACTGAACATCAGGACTGTTTGATAATATTAACAAGGCAAAACCCACCGGTGTTGGTGCGCGGTTCGCGACGACTCCACCGTTCTCCGTCTCTTTCGCGCGAGGTTTTTTTATTCGGTGTTGTCATACTCGTGAGTCGATTTAACCATAAACTGCCATATTAAGGAATTATTTTTTATTTTAGCGTAATAAGTATAAGGTATAATAGTAATTAATACTTACTATTTTTTTTTTGTATATTAATGGCCCACTGGGGCGGGGGAGATGAAAATGAGCCATATGTATGCTGATGTTCATGGGCGTCGGTAGTCGTTGAAAGACTCTGATTTCTCATTTGTCCCACCTATACTATAAAAAGAAACTTAACAGAAGAACAAGTAATATCATCATCCTCATAATCAGTCCTTATCCGTCCACATTTAATAGAAATCCTACGAATCACCCTAACATAAATGTGAAAGATTGAAAAGATGCATGAATGTTTGTTACTCAATCAGGCCAAAAAACTCAAAGGGTTTTGATGATATTTGGCAATGTTCTAGATTATACTTACGGCAAAAATACAGAGGTAAGCAACATACTGACTTTTAAACATACTTTTGTATGCAGTCCACGAGTAGGGAGTCGCGTAGTCAACGTAGTCGCAGTAACAGCTAGTCTTATAAATGCGAACGTTTGTGAATAATAATTTGGACGCAATTTGTGACAAATATAAACACTCCTATACATATATACCGAAATAAAAAAATCTTCTACTTCGTCCTACGTCCTTCGTGGGCAAATTATTCGATTATGTTATTAGGTACTATTAATGTGGACGTGTGATAGATGAGTCATGTAAATACACGGTACTTATATAACATGACTGACGTCTTAATTAATTTTCACTTAATTAATGAAATGTATAGCAATAAACTAAAAAAAAATGTTTCATTTTTATCGTACATTTTCTACTAAAGTTAACAAGTAGACCAAATTCCAGCTCGATCAGTTGAATATATATACTTCAAAAGTGAGTTCAAAGATTAAAATAAAAAGATTCCACCCGAACAAACATAACATATGTAGTATTCTTATAAATTTATGACAATACTTCGGCTCTACGGTTTTTACCCTTAACCTTTACGTCTACCTTCTCATCGTATACCTATATCACCCATTTCTAGTTCCGTTACTCCCGTGAGTCCTATGTGACCAAGGTGTTCAGTTGCGAAGAAAATTCGATA
>JAFELO010010545.1:168291-219366 GCA_017140195.1 Eumaeus atala | reverse complement strand
TAGTATATATATCGAATTTTCGCAATTGCCAAAAAGTCATAATTGTGTGGACTGAACGAACACCTTGGTCACATAGGACTCACGGGAGTAACTGAACTAGAAATGGGTGAGCTCTTCTAAAAACAGAAATCCTACGACACTGGGTACACTAGGCGAGTAATTTCCTGGTGGCTGTTGGGTTGTTGCAACAGATTTTCTCACGATTGATACACTTATAGGTTTGCTCATATCACACAACACTAGCGGATCTACTAGCATCCATTTTAACAAGTTCGTAGAATACTACATACATATCGTAAATTAATTCATACCACTGGCACAATTTTTTACCTGGTGTTATAAAACTACATTCCCCTCTCAATGGCCAATAATTATTATAAGTTACAAGACACATAAAGTTCAAACACAGTATAGATTGTAACGCTCTCATGCATTGGTAGTCATTAATAGGTTCAGACTTCATTTTTATCCCCTTGTACTAAAAAATGCTAATATGAAAAAAACACAAAAATCCAACAGCGTGATAAATTAATAATCTTATCAAGATTTACTCAGTGTCGATCTCACTACTAAGTTGATTCTGATCATATTAATTCTTGAGGGAGCCAAATAATTAATTGGGTAGTTGAATTTTATAAAAAGTTGTTTTCCAGCTATTAAAGAATCTCTGTCATAGAAGATGCGCAAGAATCGTTTTTTTTTATAAAATAAATTATAATTACTCGCGACTGGTGCACTAGGTGCTCGCTTAAACGATATTCAGAGTTTCACACGGTTACGCTTTATAATAGCATCACCCCGCGGGTTTCACGAGCGTAAATCAGGTTCTATTAGTTGTAGTGTTAAGGTATATAGCCATCAATCTTCCTCGATAAAATGACTATTCAACACAAAAATATTTTTTTTTATTTGGACAAGTACTTCCTAAGGTTAGCTCATCCAAACAAACAAAGCAAATAAGTAATAAATAATTAAATAAAATAAGTTATAAGTATATAATTATAGGTTTTTCCATACCACGGCCTTACAATCTTTTTATGAACTAAACTCCGTAACTTAAATTATACTTCTACTACTACTACGTAAGATATGATGAGAGTGACTCATTATTATATACGCACATCTACCCAATAATCCACTGGTATCGTTATCATGGTAGACAGTAGGTAAGTGTGTCAATACACACACATTTTACTTATGAAAATAGGATTAGTAATTATATTTTGAAAAATGCAGCAAAAAATGGAAACACAAGTTACTGTGGCAACACAAAATAAAATAACCTCAAAGGCTGTGTCCAGCGGATACGTAGATAGCGCGGCCAGTACTGCGAATGTGCTTATGTTCTGTTTAGTAGTTACTGTGACACGGTTGCATGTCGACAACTTCACGGAGCTTGTAGAACTTTGCCACATAGAATGACATCCGCAGTTTTGTGTGCACATTGAGTTTGAGCAACCCGCTGAAACTAATTTTCCGCTTGTTTAATCAGATGTTATACGAATTTGTACTTTATTAACTAGGTATAACGATAAATGTAGAGTTTTATAATTGTCATGTTAACATTGTTCTACGAAGCCATTCGCGCTTACTTCATAATTATATTACTATAGAGAAGTGCAATCGTGTTAAGGTACGGAAGTATAAGGATACTAGGTAAGGAGAGGGTACAGTCACACACACATTTGGCATGCAGACTAGATAATGTACACTTGGATGCAAAAGCACAGAACAGAGAAGATTGCTAATGTGTACTATCACGAACGAAATTAGTCCGAAGCGAATTTGCGTGATTTTACATTTTACACCATAAGTACGGTCATTCATACACGTGACTCTCTAGTCTCTAGTCTAGGCACGTATGTGTATGACTGTATTTATTATGTAAAATTTCCTTTCACATATAGGTACTTGCTAACGTGTACAGTCTCGAACGAAACACCTTGAACTTAATCCTGCAATTTATTTTTGGCCCAGGGTTAACTAAGTACGATTTCATAGTAGCAATGCGAGTAGCCGAGGATTACTGGATCGAAAACAATTGTTATAAAAATGAATGGCGTCCCAATTTCACTATTTCTCACTTTAGATGCTAAAAGCACACAAAAGTGCTAGAAGCACTTAAGCGGTCCACGTTGTATATAAACAATTAATTTATGTTAACCCCGTGGTTAGACGACGGGGACCCTCTGTCCCTACGAGAATGATAGTAATGGTTGATTTGCTGTTATTATACTTATCGTTGGATGTATCTCTCCTGTCTGGTAGCGGGAGAGTCACAAAATTAGTCTCGTCGCCTGACGAGTCCTGATAGACTCCAAAGAGGCAGTATTGTGTTTGGAAACAAACATCCAAAAGAACTACAAATATAATTTAGACCGTCCGACCGAAATAAAACTTTCTTGTTTAAAACGTGGCAAGAAGAGAAAGAAAAATGTGTATTCCCTTGCACTCCTTCTATCGTCTCTGACTTATATCTCCGTTCCAGCCTCTGTTGGTCTTGTTTTCGTAACGCTCCCGTCACGCATTTAACAAATTACTGCCCTATTCAACCGTGCGTTTTAACAAGCAACAAATGAGTTCTTTTTTAAATATTTTTATAGTATAAGTGGGCAAACGAGCAATCGATACCTACTAATGACTATCGATGCCTCTAGACACAATATATATTGTACTGTCCTTCTTCCCTGCAATGGTCTTCCGGAAAACCACACACCGCACGAAACTCTGCTGCGTTAACATATCAGCGAGAGTTACCTCCCCGGTGTAGCCGCTACAATGTCCACCTCATTACCTGGATATAATGGAGAGGAATTACAAGTAGGATGTTCCCATAGTGTGGGTGACTACGTTGCGTTATAAGAAAAGGACCTTTAGGTCCGGGACCCGAAGCCTCACGTTCTGCGGTTGACATGTTCAGCTAGAGACCTCTTTAATCGTTTGAAAGCGCTAGTCTCAGGAACTACAAGTCAGAATTGAAATATTTTTTTTCGTTCTTATGGCAACATTCATGAGGTAAGGGTGTTATAGGCCATGACGTTAAGTCCCTTCACCGGCGACACTGAATGATACTCGCGGTGGTCTTTGAGGGTATTCGGCACTATAATGTGCTGCGAGCCCCACACATCACTGGACCCCACCTAGGGCCGGTGATGGCGCGTAACGGCGTTTCCCCGCGTCAGCACAAAAAGAGACGTCAAGTCCAACAGAACCGGAATTACGCGGGTGAAACCGTAGGGCGCCGCTAATTGACAGTAAAGTATACTCACAGTATTTCGGCTCTCCCCTCCTCTTCACTCGCAGTTTGATCACGCACGAAGAGATGCACTGGAACAAAGCGGATGCAGTTTACTTTAAGGTGTCAGTAGGCAGTGCTATTCTTCACCAATATTCAAACCTTGTCGTGACTCGTTTCAATTAGCCTCAGTGACCTGGTGCGAACAGATGAAGCTGTTCACACCCAGGAACCGGTAGGGCCGCTCTTTGTACCCCCTTTTATGGTAAGAGGGGACTTTAGACCTCTTCTTCTTTAGTGCAAGGGGCCAGGATATATACCTTTTTATAGTATTAGGAGCAATTGATAACGATATGGATAAACGAGCATTTGGAGCCTTTTTTACGGCTACCGACGCCCATGAACGCCATGAAAAAAATTTGATTTTTGACCACATGGGCTAACGAAGCACTCCTTTCCGCCTCCCCACAAGTGGGCCACCGGCTACTAACAAACATGTCGAACACCCAAGATGTCACTTTACGGCGGTATCATGTGATCGATCTCTTTTTTGGAAATGAAGCCTTTTGTCATTCGACACACAATCAATTCTGTAAATGCTTTTCCCTCTTTCTTCCCACATTGATGCTCGCCGGACAGACACGACAGCACAGTCCTCAAACCACGCAGGTATTGTGTCGATGAAAGGTCGTGGACGGTCCTCTACGGTTCTGGTACTATCCCAAATTCCCACACCAAGCCAACCCAAGATACCGACCTCACCCTCACTGACAGTCTTATGAAACATCTTATGAAATCACTAAAACTTATGAAAAAATAAGACATTTCTATTCGTGGTGACTAGCGCCCTTTTTATAATATTGGGGAGAAACTAGTGATCGTAGCCTTTGAGCAACTACCGCTACTCTACGCTAAACTACAAGATAACCGGCGAACACGCAGCAAGACTTACTTTATATACAGGAAGCAGGACCTTGAACATTAGAGTAACATAAGGTAAGAGCCAGCAAGCTTGAGGTAGTTCCCTATTGAAAGACATAATGATGTTCTTTGTCCTCCACCTTAATTCTTTTGTTGATAGCTAACAGAACTTTAATGTCTAACGGTACCAAACGGGCGTTCGAAGTTTAATTAGTTCTAATTTCAATAAACACTCAATTCCAGTTAACAAAACCCGTATTGTGTCTGGAGAATGTGCGGAATTCAAGAGACTTTAAATTTCCGCAGTGAAAGCCGTTTGGCTTCTGCTCTTTGGCTGGGAGCCAGGATCGTCGGCACCATGCGTCTGATGTTACAGCTTTGATATCTGCACATTCAACTAATTATAGTCCATATGTGGATCTGTTTTTTTATTCAGCAGCTGTTGTTAGTTGATCAAATGAACACGAGGTTGTACGAGAAAATTGGTTACTTAGTATGACTTCGTGTAAGTTATCTTTTAAATTATTTTGTTTCTTTTAATATAATGTAAATCTTCCTCCTCGGTAGTCAGTCCTGGAGTAAGCTAGCGTGGGGCCTTCAGCATAATCTATTTAAGCCCCCTTTGGTTAATTCGATTACCATAGACCAGGGGTGGCCGGCCAACCGGTCGACTGGATCGCGAACGACGGGTCAATCGCAGCTGATGGCAAAGTCGATCACGTAGTAGATAAATCCAAGAGCAACATTGGCAAAAAGTCGATTTTAGCCCGAATTGAGTGGGTCATCGCTGCTCTGGCGTCTCTAGCTCACCCCACCGTGGTATAAACCACCTTATGCCTTACCGTGGAGGTGGGGCCCAGTAACCTTTGATAAACCCAGGCATCTGGAGCGAAGCTAATTGAAACGAGGGGCTGCTCTTTGTACATCTCTGATAAGAAGAGGGTACTAAAGAGCAGGAGAAGGGTGCGCACGGGGCAAGGGGCAAGCATTAGAACCCCATTGCACTGCCTAGAAGTTGGTGGGGTTCTCCTGTGGTGCGGGGCCTCTCTTCAGTGGAGGAGGCGTCGATCCCTTAGGTTGCTGACTAGCAGCCGAGTTACCCTGATAATTTGTAGTTCCGGGTCACCTCACTAAATACGGCACTGATAGCAGTCGCGATGGGTTTCTTTGTGGGTATTCGACACATTAATGCACCGAGAGCCCCACTCACCATTTGATCCCACCCAGGGGGGCAGGGAAGGAGTGTAATTGCGTATCGCCGCGTCAAGAAAAAGGGCCCTTTAGCCCAGTAATCCGGGGACGGTTCCACAGTCAAGGTAGCTCAACGAGCTCTTCCTGCCCCAGGATTATGCAATACCAACTTTAGTTGCCGCGCGTGAGCTGCCCCCCTCTTTAGGGACCAGCCGTAAAATACTATCGGGATGCATCGTTCCTATCTGCGGGAAAGGAGGTAGGCCTCTCCCGCTATCGATCATGATCGACGACACAGTAACGAATGAAGCTGCACTGGACACTTCCGTCAGCATGGAGCAGCAAGAAAAAGCTATTGTGGTTGCCGACACTGCAGTAGTTGATGATTATCATTACATTGTCATCGAGTCGGGCCGGCACGACCGGGGAGACACATCGCTTGCTCGCTCATACGAGATGAAAAAAAAACGGAGAGATGGCTGTCTTTGTGTTGCTTGTAACAGGCCAGTGGCCCATAGGTAGGTAGGGGGGGTAAGGGCTTTAAGGGAGCAACGCACATACCTGAGGGTTGGTGGTCGCTAAAAGCCTGCAACAGCTCGTTATTAGTTCTGCTTATTATTTAGTTATTATTTGTTGTAAAAATTATAGCTTTATTATTTTATGCTTATTATAAAATAAAGTCCTCAAAAAATATCTGTGTGTTTGTTCTCAAAATCTACTGAACCCATTTTCGTGCGCTTTTCGCCAATGGATAGAGGGGTTCCCGAGAAAGGCTTTAGCGTATAATTTGTTACAACAGTCAGCTTGAGTTTGTCACGGGCGAAGCCGGGGCGGATCGCTAGTTTTATTTTACATATTTACCTCGTGTATGTGTGTGATCACCTCTGTGTGCGTCATGTCCTCCAGCTTGGTTTCGTTCACGTCCATTATCTCATCCGCCAGCTCCAGGTTCTCCCAGTTGCCAGCGGATGGTGAGCCTGCAAGAAATCGTCAGTAAGCATTGGACATGACAGCTTCCAAAAGGTGCTGCCATGCTTTCCACCTGAATGCTGGCACGACCATGGAGGCACCTCTCGCTCACATTAAACCGCCGCAGATTGATAGCTGCGCAGTCTTGTTTCGTGGGGGTTTAACAGGTTAAGAAGGCGGACATCGAATACGTAGATGTTTATGGACGGTACTCATCAAAATGCTATGATGTCCCCCAACACTGAAAACAAATGTTAACCATCAAAATTTTTCTCATGTGAGCACGGGACAGAAGAGAAATTGGTGTATTAAAACCCGAGGGCCATACGCTGACAGTACAAGAGCGAAGGCAAATGATATTTTAATTATGATTCCAGACGGAGTGGCGGGGCGTGTCGTGTGCACCGCGCCGGGTAATACGCCCCCGAGGGAGAAATGACATGTCGGGATTTATTATTATTATAATTTAACGGGACAAGCGAACATACGGAGTCCTCCGGGACTGACGACGTATAAACATCCGCACAGCACTTGTGTGTCGTAAACACGTACATCATATTGCACAAATGTGTCGGCCATGCCATCAGAGCAATAAGTTTGTTAACTCACAGAACGTGTAACCAAATATTTTTTCCAGCAATCTTGTGTGCCAAATTTTCGGTGGGCAATTGGGAATTGGGGAAGGGACAAGGGCATTAGCATCAGCACTATGCGTATGTTTATGGCACTCAAAACGCATTTACTGCTTGGTTGATTTGATGCAAGTACATAATAAATCCGAATCCATATCCTGCGAGAACAAAATTAAATGTAATAAGCTATTATGTGTCACCGACACGCGACTGGAGTTTAATCCTTACGAACGAGCTTGATTCTGAAGCGGTACAGTGTTACGTTCCGTGTTACTGTTTCACAATTTCTTACTGCTGTATTTTTCTTAAATCTTTTCAAAAGGAGCAAAAATATCGTCAGGTGTAGCAGCAGAAATAAATATTGCCAACATATAATTTTAAATTTCGCCCGAATTTTGTGCCTTTCCTTCATAATTATCTTCCTTTTCTCAAAATATTAAATACCATAGCGAACAAAAAGAACTTCGCATGTCTCTCATACAGAAAACGAATAGAAAAAGCCGCTTTTTGTTTCCGCCTGATGAGATAACAAATATTTCATTACTTAATAAAATTTAGTTGTGGTGTTAATAAAAAAAATAAAGTAAAAATAAGCGTATGACTGTTTTTCATAATAAGAAACGAGCAATCGCAGCCTGTTGTTAACCAACGAGTACCGACGTCAACTCTCCTACACTCCATCCCTCCGATGGGCGACCGAATTCTAAGTTTTTCATCAATATTCACTCACAAATTGGGCTGCACTGCAGCACGCCGCTACCCCAAACATGAATTTTTGTGCCCGACCCACCGCCTCTGCAGAGCTTGCCCTATAGATAGATCCGCCAGCGACGGTTAAATATTCAAGTGGATCAATGTCACGTGCAGGCATCAGTATCACTTGGTGAGGCTCTCCCTGTGAGGGTGTTTGTGCTGGTGAGCGAGTTTGGTGACCGAGGGTGTTCGTTTGCCCCTTATACTATGAAAATAATATGACTGCTCTCGCTAATTTCCATCGTAATATCCCGTCATATCGGCGATCAAACAACACCTCCGTTTTCAGGCCTTTGGCATCTATTCTTCCATCTACTGTATTTTAACTACTATTCAAATATGAAGGAGCACAGTTTGTGTCGATTAGCGACGCAAAAGGCTCCATTACAGTTGAGCATTGGAGGATGCTTCAGAGACTCGCACATTTTTCCAATTGAAATACTAGGTTTAGGCCAAACGTGCTTCATACAGAGCTGTTCTGCATAAGCTCTGTTAGTTGTAAATGTTAGTTGCAAATAAGGAAGAGGTAGTGCCGTGCTACATAGGAGGAGGTATTGCCATGCATAATGCATGACCCTACATCCTGTTATGCAACGGAATTGGGCCGGCACGACCGGGGAGGTACCTCTCGCTCACATAATATCGCTTACGGCGGTATTATGTGAGTGACATCTTCAATGTCGTGCTACGTGCAGTTTGTGAGTAGCAGGTGGCCTGTTGGGGGAGGGGGGGCAACGCATCCGCACAGTAAATATGTGGACGTTCATGGGCGTCGGTATTTGTACAAGGGCTCCGATTGCTCGTTTCACCCATATTCTATTTTAAAAAGTGCTATTATTTATTTCATTTCTCACAAGTTCATTTCATTCGTCTGCTGTAACGGTTAATTAGTAGTGATATCATCTGCCAATGACAACTAGCATATCATGATGACAGTAGACAAACCTACACACCAGTCTCATCTATATCCGTACTCATTAAAAAGCAAAGTTCCTAAAACCTGTTTGTTCATTTGTGATCGGTATAGATTACGATACAGAGTAAAAAACATCAGTTGTTATTCCAAAATAAATGCTTCCTTTTATATAGATGTGAGACGGGTGAAACCCCGAGAACAGCTAGTGTTGAGTACCCAATATACTTCTAAAAATAAAATAGGTACTTCCAGGTCTGCCCAACTTCTCCGGTTCGCGGAGCACTTAGTCCTAAGCATTCTGACACGGCGGCCGATTCGTACGGTTTGAGACTGATAGACGATGGCCCAATGACTGGATTAGGCGACGAAGGGTTACTCATCCGCTTACTTCTAACCGTACAGATGTTTGTTCCTCTATGCTAATTTACAAAATCTTACAAAGAACTTGTATACTTTTACAGTGCCGTTAATCATCGGGACGTGTAAGGTTGGTGATGTTCACCCTTTTATATCTGACTGAGTCGGAAGGAAGGGCAATGTTTTTCAAACATTCATGTAGATTTGTATGTCCCCTGCTACAGTGTAAACCACTGGACAGGTCTTAATAACGAAAGTGCTACACTGAAATATATTTTAAAGTGGCGTTTTCTGTTTATCAATTTAATGTTTGCATGCTTCTCTGCTTCTCACGCTTGAGGCCAAGAGGTGTCAAGATTAGTTTTCAGGAATGAGTCAAGAATTCTTTTGCTTCTTTTTTTCTATCTCTCAGTGATCCAACTACATCGCTCTAGCCTTAAGGTAATCGGATGAAGCCCCTCTGTCTTTCACTAGATATAAAAGGAAGATTGTTCTCAGAGCGGGTTCCTTCTCGAGCGGGGGCCTGCAGGCCACCTCATCACGCCTCTCACTCCTCTATAATCTTTGCATATGAGCATGTGAGCTACCCGTCGGGTTCGTGAGGAGCATGTACTCGATAAATTAGAGATAGAAGGCCATGTTCCTCCAAGAAAGGTTCATCAAAAGGAGCTAGGGGAAGACTTTCAACATACAACAAACTTGATTTTTTATGCTATTTTTATAGTCAATGATACGGCACATTTTACGAGTCCAGTTTTTACATAAACATGTAGGCACATGTTTACACTGCCTACATGTTTATGTAAATATATTATGTAATTATAGTTATATTTATAAGTAGGCTACTTGAAGATTATAAGTGAGTCGATGCCTGTAGACATATCTACATATAAATATTATGCAAAATAAATTAATAAACCGTACAGCCGATTCAATAATGTCGATTACCAGTTCTTTCGAGGTTTATGGTTTATGTATATTTTGAGGTGATTACCCTTTCGCCAAATGCTTACCCTATTTTCAAATTACCTTTCGTATTGTTAATGGAAAAAAGCGGATACATTTAATCGGCATATTAATTTTCAATTAACACTTCAATGACAAAGGGAAGGGGGAATGTGAAAATAGAGACATTTAAAATTACAAACTATGCTTTGTAGCTCAAAAACAAGCCAGTTCTTTTATTATCCTGGTAACTACATGATAGGGTAAGTATATGATAGACCAGTTACATAGAAATAATCATTTCACTACTTTCAGCTCCTGGCGAGTTATGTACATAAAGATAAGTATAAGATGGATATGGATGAAAATAATTGTACTCACCATATAATTTTATTTTATTATCCTTTGTTTGAACCACTATAATGACGTACCCTTCTAAATCCACAGTTTTGCATTTCACGGTAGTCATTTTATCGATGGAATTAATTTGAGTAGTCGGCGCGTTAAATGAATTCATTTTAGCCAAACTTAAGTCACGATAAAAAAAGACTATTTGTTTTACGCAAGAAGTATGAATATCGTATTACGTACGTTCTTTTTTCAAAATATTCCAGCGCTTTCTCCAACACCACTTCAAACAATTACTTTTTATTGCAAAGTGGTTTGATTTAAACATTTTAGACGTATTTTTAGTATCCCGGTGATAAATCGGTCATAGTTGCGAGTACACAGTATCACAGTTAATTATTAATCGAAACTTGTGACATGAACATAAACTGGAAGCTTATCTGCTGTTAAGTACTGTCTACTAATATTTTCTGCACTAAATCGTCCTCAAGGAACGCGAGAGGGATGCCTAACGTGTGTTTCGCTTCGACATGTCACATTTTCGCTGTCTCGACAAAATTTGCACTGTTACATTGATAGAAGGCACATTATATTTATTACTTTTATTGTACACATGTTTCGTTCGTGTTTTAATTGATAATTTGGTTATTATATTAATATTTTGAGCGTACGAGCGTGTTTGTGCGGTTACGAACGTCGGCTCGACGTCCCGCGGGCTGGGTGCTCGCCGCGAATGAATACGGCCATCCCATTTTCGCTGGATCAATAATGCTCCCTACCCAGCATCCCTACAAGATCTTTCAATGAAAAATAAAATATATAGTTCATTATTTTTCTTTTAAAAAGTATTAAATGAATGGGAGGTGCGTTTTATATATATATATATATATATATATATATATATATAATGTGCCTCCCGTAAAAAAGTGTAAGGTCCCACCGAGATTTGAACTCGGATCGCTGGATTCAAAGTCCAGAGTGCTAACCATTACACCATGGGACCGCATACATGAATATGTGAAATCAAATGACTCTAAGTGCAGCTTTATTTTCATTTTATTAAATTGATTTAAATTTAAAAGTAAATTAATTAAAAAGGTATACATGTGCATCTGACAAGTTCTTTTTATATTAACTTCTCCTGCGCTGCTACTAATGCACTTAACATAGAACTAGATGTCATGCGACATTTACGGAAATAATATGAGAATAATTATATAAGTACCGCCATCTGTAACAAAACAGTGTAACTAGTATTTCCTACAGTATATATTAAGTATTGATTATTAATCGTTAAGTTAATAGTCTAAGTATTTATTTAATATTTGTTTACAGTTTTTATTGCTCTAAATAAAAAAAATATTATAGTCATTATTCATATTTTCTATATAACTTTGTCGACTGTGGTAACATTAAACATTTTAAGTTTCATGACAGTTTGTCACTGACTTCGCTGTGGTGTGGTTGGCATGTCCCTTGGTCTTACTAATTTTTACCGTGATAGATGAATGGAAAATAGTTGATATCTTCACAGCGAAGCATAAATTAAATCTGTCACCGCGGAAACGACAACCTCGAGTGCGTTAAGGAGCGTTTAAATACACGGTTATTACTTCAACACACCGCCATGATCGATGTGGGAAACAAAGATGGCGGAATAATACGGTGATCGTAACCAAAAGTTGTTGACTGTGGTAGTTATGTGCGGTAGCGGGCAGAGTTCGAAGCGGTGTCGTGGCGCTTGAGCGAAGGCGAGCGCAATGGCCCGGCCGGGGTGATGCCGCCGCGGCCAGCGGTCAGCCGCGCGGCTATGGCGGCGGAGGAAGACCGTCCGCCGCTCGCTCTGTTTACTGCCGTCTACGACTACATAGCGCAGGGCGAAGATGAGCTTTCATTGCGCCGTGGGGAGATCGTCGAAGTCCTGTCTAAGGACGCTACTATCTCCGGTGACGAAGGCTGGTGGACAGGAAAGATTGGCGACCGAGTTGGCATCTTCCCCTCCTCGTATGTCACGGAGGAAGATCCCCTAGCAGTCTCCTCTGTGATCGGAGATGTGGATCCACCGAGAGTGTCGTTTTCGGAGTTGAAACTGGAGGAAGTGATCGGTGTAGGCGGCTTCGGTAAAGTATATAGGGGATATTTGAACGACGAGGTGGTAGCAGTCAAAGCTGCCCGACAGGACGCTAACGAAGATATTGAAATAATAAAAGAGAATGTTTTGCAAGAGTCGAAACTGTTTTGGATGTTACAGCATGAGAATATAGTGTCGTTAAAGGGTGTGTGCTTAGAAGAACCTAATCTGTGCTTAGTGATGGAGTATGCTCGAGGGGGGCCACTGAACAGGGTACTCTCAGGTCGCAAGATACGACCATGCATTCTAGTGGATTGGGCCATTCAAGTGGCCCGAGGCATGGCATACTTACATGTCGATGCACCTATATCTCTGATCCATCGAGACCTCAAGAGCTCTAATGGTAAGTGTGCTTGTTATATTGGGTTAGTAAACAAATTTGGTTGTTGTATATTGGTTTTAAATCTAATCTCTTGGACATATCACATACAATCACTATATTGTCTATTGTGATAATTTTATTTTCAATATAGTCAATAAAAAGTAATATTCCACAGCTACAACTGTAATCTGAGGCAATGAATGTAAATCAAAACGGTTTAGGAGTTTAAAGTCATTGTAAACAGATTTCACATTTCAATACTAAAATTTTGCATTTTTTTACTTCATTTCATCTGACTAGGTTATATTGTTAAACTGATTAAAAATCACAAGTTAAAACTATTAACTAAAGTTTATTTATACTGGTATTGGGGGAGGTAAGCAAACTAGGGCGACACTATGCATATGTGGATTTTAGTGTGTGTTGGTAGTTGCATAGACACAGTCATATTTACCGCCGTATGCTATAACAAAACCTTACAAATACTTCAACATTGAGACCTAACATATGGCTTAAAGGCCTCCATGAATATGTCATAAATAACTAAATTATTATCCCGTGGTGATTGGCATAATCTTAGCAATCTGTGTGTAAGAAACACTAAGATTCTGCTTATAGAAAGGTGAACTATCACCAGGTGTAGTCTAGCCAAAGTTTCTATCCTCCTATACTATCACCCATATGCAAAAATGGTGATGTGTCCAAATGTTGCCTATGTGAAATTTGTTCTCATGACACAGAGAGAGACAGAGAGATGTCTTGTCCGCTGTCTGTTTAATGAGCTTATCCTTACACTACAGTTGAACTATATTTGTAATAAATATCCTTGAATCTGTTGTTAATCATTAATATAATGATTCAGTGTTATATCTTGCAATATAAGTGACCTGTTAACATTTCACTTTGGATCCTTGAAGTTAAATGGTCAATGTTACTTCCAGACGGTTATTTGGGTTACAAATCCTGAATGTTTGTGTTTAATTTTTTTACTTTTTGTTTTTTAAACGAAATCTGTACAAAAATTACATTAAGATTTCTAAAGAATAGGATCAGATTATGAAAGTGTCAAATGATGAGCGACCTGCGAAATGACAATATGATGATTTAGATACATTTCCCTTTTAGTTTTTCTAATTCTGTCTGATAGCAAGACTTAAAAATGTATTTTACACTAATTAATGCATTTGAATTACAGTGCAATACAATATAAATACAGTCAATGAGTAAAATTAATGTGATAAACACACCTTGATTTACTTTCTAAAACTAAAAACATCTAGTTGTGTTTTTGCACTCCTTAATCTCATTTTATGACATACAAACCAGTGATACAATCTAACATACACCTGGGGGTATGCATACCACTAGTTGGGGAATTCTATTGTATTTATACTTGAATATGCCTTAAATGTATACTGTTGACTGTCACACATTATTCTTATGTAAGATAATAAATAGATATTTGCAATAATAACTACACAAGAAACCTTTGACATACTTACCCAATGTCAAGATCTGAGATAGGCCTGTCAGATTGTTCTTCCCACACACTGTTTTAAATACATCCTCGCCCACACAAGTACTAACGAAAATAAAATTACTTGCTGGTTAAATGGTAACAGAAAGTTTAGGAAGGTAACATGTGCTGTTTGTTTGTGATTGAGTTTCATAAAACCCACTAAATAGACTTACATGTAGTAATTTTTATGTTGTAATTTGTAATATGTTTGTACCATATTTCAACATAGTCCAGTAGTTTTGTAGTACAAACCTCTGTTTTCCTTTGTCTCAAGAAGGCCCCTAATTTTCCATAACTAATTCTCCCATTGCTATTTGCATGTTCTACAGTATTATATAGTGCACAAGTAATTAGGTTCTGATATTGGAATTATTTTAAATATGTATACATAAGTAAGAGTAGCAGACTAAATCTAGCTTTTGAATTTAATTACTAGTAGGAAGTTAAACATTACTGGGATAGTGAATACTACCTACCAGTTTGTGAAGCCATCAACAATGGTTGGACATCAACAAAATCATTGATTTTGTTGATGTCTGGGAGAATCATACTTTGACATCAGAACATAAATATTAAATATACCTATCATCATCAATGTCTGTGAAAATCAAACTAAGCGTACCAATTTCAAGTTGACTTTACTTGTTTTTTGGTGTATACCCTTAGTTATTTCATACAGATCACACAAAGTTTGTGTGAGGTGCTACCATGCAACATTGCAGCCGTAGTTGGCCGGCATGCCTAGGAAGGTACATCTCGCTCGCATGACACCACCACAAAGTGACAGCTATACTGTCGTGTTTGGTTCGATTTGTAAGTATTCTGTGGCCCATTGGAGGGGAGGATGAAGACAGGATGACAACGCATCTGCATAACTACAATGAGGATATCTATGGTCGTCGGTGTTCGTCAATTGGCTCTGATTACTCGTTTGCCCTCCTAAACTGTCATCATCATCATAGTCATCATTAATATCAGCGTTTATCGGTCCACCGCTGGACATAGGCCTCGTTCAATGAACGCTAAGATCGATCTCCTATACTATACAAAAAGAACAAGCAGTTGGTGACTACCGACGGCCACGGACATCCACATAACAGTTACGAAGGTGTCTCGCCCTTCTTTCTAGCTGGCCCTCAAATGGGCCAACGGAAACTTACAGACGGCACGAAATGCGACAGTATAGCAGTCACATTGCGGCAACATGTGAGCGAGAAACCGTCCCCGGTCGTATTGGCCCAACTCACCTACAATGCACCATGGAAGCATCTTTTACAGTAATTATTCCTTCCTTCCTTTTCCCTCGCAATGAAGCTAATGGAGGTATTTTTGTTTGTCATTGACAAAATGGATGAAATAGTAGCAGGGCTACAGAAGGCGCGGAAACGGCACCCCTTTTCGATTTGTCACCCCCGCGGCGCGCTGTTTCAATCACGCTAAAGCTTCCTTTGCGAAATTGCCTCCCGCCGGCTAACACTATCGGATCACTTAGTGTTATGAGCCAAGTAACGCAAAGCTGTGTATCGTCCACGTTACTACCTTCACTTGTATAATCGTTTGATTAAGTGTAGATTAACCCTGCAATTTAATAATGAATGAAAAAAGGCAAAGACACGAACTGCCGACAGAAGTGAAAACTTAACCGTGTTTGTAACCCGTCGGTGATGAATAACGTCACGTAAAGATGACACGAGTTAAATGACTTTTGTTCACCCAAGTGTTCAACGCGACATAAGTTCAACTATTTTCACTACAAATATTTTTTGTTTTACCCAGCTGCATCAGAGTTAGAATCTGTGGAGCTATATTTTTGCGTGAACACGCAATTTTATTCATCTTTGTGTTGGAAGTGCATTCTGAAAGATTTCCAATCAAATTGTAAAATGTAGTTTTATTGGCTTGTAATTCAGACAAATAAAGTACCGCAGTGCCTCAACACAGACATTAGGAAATGTCTGTGTTGAGGCACTGCGGTACTTTATGCAGAACCCGCATGTTGTAGTAAAAGTAATGGACTAAGTGTTACATTTGTTCTTGCCTACAACAAATGTAAGACTTAGTCCATTACTTTTACTACATTTTGAACTGCTATACATTTTGAAATTAAAATGTTTCTGATAATGTGATGATGGTGACTTATTTTGGCTGCTCAGTGGATCCACGGTTATCAAACAGGCCCATGTCGGATTATGGAAAAATAAATTAAAATTAATAATAAAATCTATATACATATATAATCGCTTTAGATCTATATAATAAAATACCACCACACCACCACACAGTGCGACTTGTTGACGCTCTTGGCCGTGCCAGACAAAAAGATGTCTAGACCCGTATCTAGAATCGAAAGCATAATTCCACGAAATTTAAAGTTACTACAATTTTTTTGCCACTCTTGGATGTGCGACTCGTACAAACCACATGTTACGACAATTGAGCGGCGCGAGGAGTCTGTACTGCGTACGTACTTTGCGGACGCGTCGTGGACCGCGGCGGAGCGATCAGCGTTTCTTATTCAAACTTTGCATTTTAATTTTTAACAACCAATGACAAATCTGCAAATAGTTATCCAGGTATTGAATTGGACATGAAATTGTCAAAAATTCTTACTAAACGGATGCCTTCAGTAAGTATTTTTGACAATTTCATCACGTGATTATATAGTTTGTATAAAATTATCGAAACTTGTTCTATACAAATAGAGTAGTAGTACAAATGAAATGAGATTGTCAAATAAATTCACAACATAGTATTTAAATTTTCATAATTAAAGGACAAAAATAAGGTATAAAAATTTTACGTGAAGTAATGCCTAGTTGACTATAGAAGTATAGGTAAAGAGGAATGTTTATAATACTTCATACACATGGAATGCTTAGAGTATTCGTTTTATGAGGTACATGAAAATGAAAAATACATAGTGATTCCACGAATCATCGTGATAATTTTTTCTCCAAAAGCTCTTGTTTGCCTCCTATACTATAGAAAGCTCATCTTCACGCCAGTTCCCTAACGGTGTAGACAGAAAGAATCCAGCGCCGCTTGTTATGATAATTCTATTGGAAGAAAAATAATAGATCTTAATGTATGTGCGGCCTTATGTCCTTAATTGGCCCCCGCGGCTCGATCGATCTCGTATGTGAAAATATTGTACATATCCCTCGTGTGTTGTGTCATAGCGACTGGACCACGCTAATGGGCGGGATGATTGGGGTTTAATTATGATGCACTTTCATGTGACATATGTGCAATTTGGTGTTGGGAGCGTTTATTCGATTATTAAAAATGTCAAGACACATCCTTTTTAGTTGTGCACATTTTAGCTCTAAATACATACGGGAGTCTCGGTGTGTGACTCCTATGTCAGAGACCATTGCACTCCCAGAATTTTGAAGGTATTGTGGTTTATGGAGAGCAGTTTCTCAGGCTTGCTGGTCCGATCCTCCGCCAGCCTAAATAAGACCCCCAACTTTATACGACTGAAACAGAGTATCCGTCTTAGATCGACACCAGGCTAGGCGAGGATTTCATCCGTAAGGGGGTGAGATATCATCAACATCATCATCATCAGCCCTTATAGGTTCACTGCTGGCCGATCTCCTGCTACTCGCATCCATCCCGGACCAGCCACTGCACGGAAATCGTCTTCCCACCTGGTGAACGTTAGACCAATATTTCGTTTTCTTAAATGGGCCTCCAGTGCAGAGCCTTCCTGGCCCATCTGCCATCTGATCCTCGTGAGTGTGGGACCAGCTAAATGCCACTTCAGCAAGCTTATTCTTCGCGTGATATCGGATACTTTAGTTCTCTGCCTCATGACTTCGTTACAAATTCTATCGGACAAAGAAACTTCCAACTTGGCACGTTCAATAGCCCGCTGAGCTACCGCAAACTTGCGCACCAGTCCTACATTAAGAGGCCAAACAAAATGTAATTTTATATGAAAATGTCTGAACTTGAGCGATCATGTAATGTTTTGTGTACACAATATATACGGCAGTCCTCGTTCAATACGTTGATAATACCAAAAATGTGTAATTATACGCCACATTATTATTAATATTTAACAATGCACTGTCGTTGATCGTACTTAAACAAACGTAACAAGGTACATTTTAAACAAAGGGCTTCATGTAACCGTCCTTGGGTGAGTAGTGATAGGGTGAACAAGGCGAAGGTGTACACCAGGCGACCTAAATAACATGAAAAATATAAAAACTCGATGTGATATTAATATTTCTTTGTATTTCATATAATAAAAACATGGGTGTATACTTTATCATCATCAGCCTTTATCGCACCATTGTTGGACATGAGCTTCTTTTAATTAACGCTAAAATTACCAATTTTCATAGTATAGGACGACGAGCACATCGAGCCCTGTAACTATCGAATGGTCGGCACCACCATGGGGTCTCGGGCTACTCACGAACTGCACGAAACGCGACAGCAAAGCTCACTTTTGTGACGATGTCGAACGATGTGAACGAGCGGTACCTACGCGGCTGTGGCTGACCAATTTAACTGCAATGCAGCATTGCACTACGTGGCGCTAGGGGCACTTTTTGTGACAGATGTTAAATACCTCACGTATGTACCTATTTAGTGAAAGTGCAGTCGTGTGACGTGTCCGGTTGAAATGCGATGGTGGCCTGTCGCTGGTAGACGCGGGACCCGCTTGGGGGGTCCACAGGGGCAAGGCTCTCGTAGTGGTTTTAATCGGTGGCGGCGCGGTTGCTGGGTCCGACACTTCCGGTGCACCCAGGGCCGGATGGTGGACGTGCATAAAGAATTATTTGGCAACGACGTACAATAATCTTGTGCAGATGTATGTAATGTCAGTTGGTACCTAACTACTTGGTAACCCGACTGAACATTCGTTTTATACGTGAAATTAGTGCCTTCAATTGATTTGTCAGTTAACACTAAACACGCTGGAGAAACGACCGGGGGGTTATCTTGTTAGGGGTCCCTTGCAGCCCCGTAATTACTGTAATTAACAGTTGGGGTGGAGCCCCGCCGATTGCGAAGTGAGATATTCTCATCTGGGATCGCAAGCGATACGCGACCTTGGTATTGGTCAATAAGAGTAAATTTCCCTTTAATAGCATGTCCCGTCCATCAGCTGTCTCTGTTGTAGTTTTTATAGTTTCATGTAAACTTATTGTTATTGATTGCTTTTAGGGTTCCGTACCCAAAGGATAATGCTAAGGTTACGCTGTCCGAAAGTAACCTAATCTATCGACAGACCACCTGCGCCGTACTCATACATCAGTCGTCTAATAATAACTTCCTATTGATTATGATATCAGCTACAGAGACTGTTGTTTTTTCTAACAAATATTTGTTTTTGTTGCTACATGAGGAAGGTACAAGTTTGATAGATGTAACATCGCGTCAAATGTTGATGTTAATGAACGACCGAATGTTGTCAGAAGAATATGTTAGTGTTTTACGTCAGGACGACATATGGAGCGCTGTGTGACCATTCCAGGTGATGGACTCCAGTAAAGTGTATTATATGTGCATGTGGCAAGCTATAACACATCACAAAGGGACAAGCACAAGGTGTCCCCGTCTCGTGGCCGTCAGGGCCGTACTGGACATTGTACGTGTGGAACACAGATATCAGTTGTCACAACTGTCATCACAAGACAAACTATAGGATGTCCTTACAGCTGTTAGTTATCACCATCATACAGAGCGTTTAGTATACGAAAATCGATTCTTCAGGATAACATATGAACAAGAGTCACCTCACACACGCACGAGCGGGCGTGCCAACCAGATCCGGTGGCAAGGTAGAAATGGAACCGCCTCTTACTGACACTCACATGTCCACTGATTTTTGGAAAATGACAGACACTTCGTCATCTACTACTATTCGTGCCGACTGCTTTCCCTGAATTAATGCTTTAAGAGAATAGAAGCATAATATTACTCCACCGGAGGAGTTTAAGTGCTGTTCGATACTGAGTTTTAGGTCGATATGAGGACTGACCCCAGTCCCTCCCGAGATGGGAAAGACGCATCGTAATAAAAGTGTTATAGCAGCTAATTAACTATAATCTAACAATGGTTCGAAATGCCTCGAATGGTTGGTTGGTTATAACATTACTCAACGTGTTTTCGCGTATACTACGGGGGTAGCAGGCCGTAGAGCTCCATAACAGCTGTCTATTGTGGGTTGTATTTACTATAATATCATTATTTACTAATAAGACGGCGCGTCGTGAGAACTTCTTGTTCAACTAGTTTTTAATGCGTGTTGCGTCACTTGAACACGCCACAGCTTATCACCATCATCACAATCACAGCAGTCAACACACGCCCATTGCCGTGGGCCTAAACAGCGTCACAAGTCGCGGTCCCAAGCGGTATTTGTGTTTGCGTCCAGTGGCTTCCCACACCACCGGGTGATGGGTCGTCCCACACGGTAATTTATCACAAGGCATCATGTGTCGGGTCAGGTCGAGGTGTTATCGTACAACGACAACACATCGGCATTTATGGCATTATATTCTCTGCCTGTCACGTAATCAGGATGTGGCGTATAATTGAACAACCGTAAGAAAGCATACCTATTGTGACTTCCAGCATCTTTCCTACTTTCTACCATCGAGGAAGACCTTTTCAATCAAAATAAATACTCTAAATATAAAAGGAACTGTCAGTATCGACATGGGACTAGTTTACACCGTAAGACCGTACGTGGTCCTTAAATGAAAGCTGCGTAAGAAGCGTAAACGTTGTGAGCGCAGTAAAACGTTACGCTGGTGAGAAGATCTATCACTGTTTCACACCATTCTCCTATTTTTTCAACTGTAGCTTGCCTGACCGGGCCACCATATATCTTCATCCAAATGTATGGATGTTTATGGATAGTCACTAAAAGACAACGCCTGATCGTTTTTCCACTTACTTTTTATGGTATAAGGGCAAATGAGAAATCGGACCACCCGCACCATTACTATGCCGATGCATTGTCCTCCTCCAATGCGCTGCCGAACACTCATCAACTGCACGAAACGCGACACGGAAATTGTCAGTGTACGGCGGTATCATGTGAACGAGAGATACCTTCCTGGCCTTGCAGGCCAAATGCTGCTGCAATGCAACATGGCAATACTTCTTACTATGGATGTTATGCTATAAATATGTATATAAAGTCAAAGTAAAAGGCACCACGCGCACCGGTGGACACGTATAATTTTATTAATTAGGCCACGCGTGTACCTTACGATTGTTTTAATTAGAGGCGGAAGGTCGGCCGAGCACCTGTTTACATGCCATTACTCCGTGTGCCTGGGCTAGACGTTAAGGTAACAACGGCAGACGTACAGAAAGGGTTTGAGTGGAGACCGTGCAGACCTACTTCCGGTGGTGGGATATTCGGCATCTATCGTTAGGATCGTATGTTTTTTTGGGTTGGTACTTTAAGAAAGGAATACAAGGCCCACGGTATTATTATGCACAGAATAAAGCGCGGTAAAGCGTTACGATCGACAGCTTGATCGCTGTTTTCCACGAGTCGTCATATTGGTTTCATACCTCACGCGGCGAATATAGGTAATGTTGATATCCAGATGGACCATTGAGTGGCCGCCCCCATTGCATGATCCTGACGTTGGAAAGGGAGCAGAGGCTGGAACCGCACCACTTTCCTGGGGCTTTGTCTACTCTGAATCTCGACCTCTTTCTAACAGACTCGGGGCTGTCTATTTCCTGATAGCTGACGTTACATTATAACGGGATAGACTTTAATGAGGTGCTTCTAACCTACGTTGCTAAATAGTTAGCGTAGACGCCCTCTGCCCCACGTGCCCTAGAAATATAAGTTAAGACTTCCACTAGGAAGTTCCTCAAGTCCTATGGTGCTGGAATGTCACTGTAGCAGACTGCTCCATATAGGATACCTAGGAATTTGAGTCAAACTCTCCACTAGGGAGTTCAGAGTATTCACATTGAAGAAACAATAAATTGTGTATGAACGACGGTGTCCGTGGTTATGGTACGTTTGCGACATCGTGTTACATGCATTGTGCTACGATGATTGGCTGATCGAAGTGGCGTCATATCTACGTGATTCGTCCCACGGGTAAACCCACTTGTTATCAGTACGGTAGGTGTAGTGATACGAATTGTTTGGAAACATTAGATCTGTCGCCACGATCCCGTTGCCTGGATATGTGTCACACACACCCTTGAAACAGGGACTAATCTGTGATTTGCATAATACTGCCACACCAATTAGGCATTCCGTGACTACCGCACGCGAGGTCTTTCATCCGTTAGTTGGCGAGGGGGCGGGGGTACCGGCCTCCCAATAATGATTATCTCCAGGAGCCATACGTTCACGTCACCGGAGAGACCTCTTTACAACTGCGCGGAGGCAGAGTCGGGGAAGGAGAGACCCCGTATTCTGGCCAAGATGATAATAGCTAAATTAGCTATCATAAACATATTCATGTAGGGATTCATATCTATCATCTACAGGAGAGCTCCATTAGGGACCCCAAACCTAGTCTTGGGCCTCTCTTCGCTTCCACAGCAATAAGTCTGTAAAACAGCGTCGATCGGTCCGGTCCTATTTGACTGCAATTCAGCAATAGCATATCACTCCTATTTTTGCAGTGACCTAATACTAACACCGATGTTTATTGTTTGTTCCGTTAGAGGGTAGATAGAGAGACCCCCTCTTTTCCCGCAAATGGGAAGAAATAGACCGAAATTGAGAAACATGTCCTATCTTTATGCGCCTCATAATGTAACGAGTAGCTGCAGGCAGGCATACTTTTTCTTAATTATCATTTGGCTCTGCACCTTCTCTAAATGAGGCCTCCGATTCGTGTACCATTAAAATGTTGATATCAAGCCAAAAATGAACCCCCGAATGAACTGTTTCATAGAAGTGACTCCGTGAGTCAGGATGAGTTTGATGAATCACTGTGATGCCATGTTTTTAATCCGTACGTTTATGACTTCCTAGTACAAATGTTTACAGAAAGGTATAGAGGGAGGAAGTAAGAAAAGGAAGTGGCTGGTGGTTTCGCTATTTTCCACTAGGAATGACAATTGAAAATTCCGGCTTTGATAATAGGAGTATTTTATATTGCTCAATGTTGACTAATGACGAAAATAGATTCGATGGTCACCCTTTTCCCATCTTCACGCAATAAAAACCAAACTCGACAGCATAGCAACAACTTTAAACGCAGTATGTAAGAGATCTCTTCCCAGTAGTGCTGGCCCTGTTAGCCGACACTGCAGCTATGGAATTACCTCTTGGAGCTAATCTATGTCTAGACAGAAGAGTTATAAGAGGGTGGCTGTCCTTTCATATCCATAGTTCAAGTTTACCTAATCATCGGGCATGTTTTACCTGTCACATTTGTGAACCTGTCACATTAAGGTCCCGGTTAGCAGGAACATGAGTGTAAATAAATTGTTAATTTACTTAATTAAACAAAACTAAACAGGCTCCACCTAAAAATGGTTAATGTGAAGTATTTACGTCGTAGTTTAAGTATCGAATAGCTGATGAGACTTTAGTGGCAACCCGTGAAGCCGACTCTTCATCTTCACAGAGTGAGTGTTCTTATCTATACTTCCTTGTTAAAGCACAATCATCATCGATGCCCTTGGCCAGTCCACTGTCCACTGAAACATGCGTCTATTTCAATGCCAGTGGCCTCGTTTTATATTTTAAATCTCTGCTACTAACATAATAAAGCTGAAGAGGTTTTTGGGTTCTTTGTTTGAACACGCTAATCTCTGAAAGTTGGATTTGAAAATACCTTTTGTGTGTGATAGCTACATTCTTGAGAAAGGTTATGGGCTATAATTATGGTACGACAAACAGGACGAGAGTTACGTAGGTGAAATCGCGGGTCGCTGCTTGTAATATGAAGCCAAACGTGTGTTTGCTTAGACGCGCTAATCTCAGGATTTACCGTTCCTATTTGCAAAATTGTCGGTTATAAGGTACACTAGTTATGAGCTACATCACTTCGGCATGACAAATGTGGGTGAAACCGTGGAGCGCTGTAGGTGAATTATATTTAAGAACAAGTTACACCAGGATAATCGTGTATCGTGTTCTATCAGGGCCCATTTATGCACTAAAACAAGTCTAAAACGGCACAGGACTTGCGTGTTTTATTGAATAAGGTTTAATCGTTTTTAGAGTGGTGAGATTTGCATAACCTTACATAGGTAATATATTTTTCATGATAAACATAATGGAGTCTAAATCAGTGTTCCTTCTCGATTTGGCTATTTTACCGTTGAAGAAATAGTTTACTAATGTATGCAAGGGGAAAAGACAATTGTAATGACTACCTGACATTACAATTAGTGTAATGTTGTATTGTTCATGTATGTTTTCTTGTAAACGCGGTATCCCGGATCACGTTTCAATGTGTGTCATTTTGGAGCTCTTGGGTCGTTGTCCCCGTATCAACAAACTAGAGAAACTGGCAGTCATCGTGACGCAGTACTGTGGCGGTTGTGTAGGTAGAGGTGAACACAGCTTATAAATGCTTTTAGACTTATATATATTTTAGACTTATATATATATATATATATATATATATATATATACATATATTGGTTTCACGGGTTGTCTCGTGGGTGATAAACGATGGGTGTATGGGACTTGCAGATTAACAGAATACCCGAAAATGGGTGAACGGAGTATCCAAAATCTTACATACTGAATAGTTTGTGTTTTTATTCCATTACAAGGCAAACAAGTATTCTTTTAGAAGTTCACTGCCGCGGCTGTAGGCCTGTTTACACAACACCGCTCTGGCTGCAGAACACACCATGTTGAGGATGTACTTCGTGCCATTCCCATCCGCCTGCAGTGTTGCAATGACACTACATCTCTCTGTAAAGTCGTGAAGTAAAGGTAAACCTAGTTAGGTTTACCTTTACTTTGACCAGGCCACGCATTCTTGTGCATTATTGAAATAAAATATAACCTAGATTTTAAATTGGACAAAATTACATGTGTGTGCGAATTTTCCTTAGTTCGGTAGTTTCTGATGTTAATTCGGCCAAACGTCGTAACACGAGATTTTTATACACGAAAAGTAGCTTCACACCGCGATTTCATCAGCGTGGCTCCGGTCCAGTCGTAGCGCCACATAGCCGGCCTTTCTCGAGTGGACTGTTCAAAAACAGATTTTTTTCTTCAATCCGGGCCAGTAATGTGAAACAAACAAACAGACCCTTCCGCTTTTTTATTACTAATAATGTACAGGTACGAGTTTACTAGCTTGATGTTATCAGTAGGTAGCTTTATATAATAAATTATTACTATGCATAGTATCTATAGTGATAATTTATGAGCATAGATGTTCCACTTGTGGCTAGACTGTAGAGGTTAAGCCGTAAGTGTAATCTGCGAGCGTTGACTCCGTCCTTGAACTAGTGCTGGAGCAATTTGACGTGTTGTATTTATACTCGGTCACGCTACACTTGTGCGATGCTGCATTGCGGCCGCATTGACCAGGCGCGACTAATGAGGCACCTCTCGTTCCCGCGAGACCGTCGAAGTGACAGCTATGTGGTCGCATGAGAATGGCAGCACAAATTGTAAGTGTTACCTCGTGCGCCCTAGTCAGCCCCAAGTTAAAAAACCGCCTTAAAATTGATGGCTATACTGTCGCGTTTCATGCGGCTTGTGATTAGCTGGTGACCTACTGAGGGTATGGGGTCTAGGAGAACAATTCCTATGCATAAGATGCGGATACTAATGGGCGTCCGGAGTCAAATAAGGGCTCAGATTTCACGTTTGTCCCCTTGTGCTATAAAAAGTTTGAAAATACTACGTTACTAGAATGTGTATCGATTGACCCTAAAATATCTGTATAATTTATAAATTACCAGATATATCTCTACTACTATTAGAAAGCCGAAGATTTTGTTGATTGTTTGAGCGCGCTATCTCACTAAATACTGGCCCGAATTGAAAAAATATTTTTATGTTGAACAGAGAGGCCATACCATGACGCCACGACTAATAGGACCGCATTTACGGTGAAACCGCAGCGTGATGCTAGTGTATTAGTTATACAATTTATTATATAGTATTACTTATTATGTAGCTGACTACTGATATGAGAGTCCGCTCCGCCTAAGAGTTGCTTCAAACTCGTCACAGCCACGATACCAGTCTAGCGTATGCTAGCGGGACCGCGTGGCCTTGGCCCGCCGTGCCTGGCTCCATCTGACACCGAAAACTAACGCCACCACTACGTATAATGACACTATTTATATTTGTCCATTTGAATAGTAAATTGGATTTATAGTTTAACGACCGGTTAGCGAAGTGGCAACGATGTTCGGATAATCGTGCGTTGTGCGCCAGACGTCGCGGGTTCCAATACCGCCCAGTTCATGGGTGTCTAGATAAACATACAATCATACAAATTCATTGATATATATTATATGATATATTTCTTTAATAAAAAACTTAAATATATACAATTTCTTAAATTAAAAAAAAAAAGAAATATACTTTCGTTGACTAGTAACTGTAACATTGCCAGGCTGACGCGGTGCGATTGGTGCACAGACATTAAAGAAAGGTTACTGAAGTGAAATATTTATATGTACCCTGAGAATATAGTTTAAACTGCACAAGCGGTTGGGAGTGTTTTGACTGTCAAATATAGACGATATATGTTTCCGTTACCGAGTTTCTGATGGACTGGCTGACAAACAACGCACAGCCGAAACTTTGATGATGTAAGTAAGCGCTAAGAAAAAAAATTTAGTAATTGAACCCCTAAGTGGGTGGAGATAATATGGGATTTTGTAACGTTAGGAGGGTGAAACGGTGGACCTCCGCTAGTTAATTGTATATGCCGTAACATCACCTTGTACTTTTGGAAATTGGCCGCCCGTAGCTGAATATCCGTAAGAAATTATCAACAACAGATTCGAACCAATACTAATGTACGGGCACCTAAACCACACTGTATGATCAATGGGGATACTTCTACATTTTCTTGTTTTTGTCTCAAATCAAGTAACAACATTGTTAAAACCCGAAACATTTTTCATATTGGACCAGTACTTCCTGAGATTAGAACGTACAACAAAAAAAGCAAATATTAGTACACATTCTTGTGAGTACGACCAAAAAGTGTTTGGTATTGATTTTTCAATAACAATTCGAAATCGGGAAGTTACATCCCCGTACCTCGTAGAGCACGTTAAGCCGCCGGTCCTGCGCCGGATTTCTCTCCGGTCATGTTAGGCTGCCTCCTTGTCAAAACTATTAGTAAAGCCTATCTCGTAAAAAACATGAGAATGAGGGAATAATGAGTGCACGTGTGCCTACGCACACACTTGTGCTTGTGTGTTGTACAGGTGACCGCAGTAGCTCAAATTCAATTTGATCGAAATTATACATTCTAGCGTTCAATTAACTTTGTTTTAACCTCTTAGAAATACCGTTAGTATTAGTTGAGTACCAATTATATTGTTACCGCAGAGTATGGACCTGTATCAGTACAACTGCACAATCGTTGGCCTATTGCCTAATTAGTGAACACTTTCTAAGTGCTTTTAGCGAGAACTATTTAGGTCACCTGGACGTAATGTCTAAGAGTTCGATCGCCAATTGTATATGGTCTCCAAGTGGGTAAAATAATCGACATTTGCATTTTTTATGTCCTGTGTTTTGTTTATAGTATAAGGGAGACAAACGAAAAATCATAGCCACTACATTTAATGTGGTATCATGTGAGTAAGGGGTTACTTTTCTTCAAATAGGCACCTGCTTTAGATTTACCACATGACTACGTCATGAAATTTACGTGTCCTTATTAAGGCATATTCTGCAGAAATGGGCAGGGCAGTGTGAAGACAGGATAATTCTTCGTGACGCTGCCATAAGTTATTAAAGGCAGTTATTGCCGGCAGCGTAGCTTTTTTTAAACCCTTTATAATTTTCTTGTGTTATGTTAGATTTCACAGAAGGGTACTCGAACTGATAGCTAAGCGGTCTGAACTCGATCCCGATTGTAGTACATGGAGGACTCCTCCCATAACAGCGAGACTCCAGATACAGTCTGGCTTTTCAATCTTCATGTGCTTGACTTGCACTATTTGCACTACGTTCAACATAAACACCGCCGTGGAAGAGCTTAACAATACTTACAGTAATAAATTTATAAATATTTCAATTTCGTTAAACCTCGCATTTGTTATAGTATGACGGTGTTCTGATTCCTCCAAAACGACTCGACCGTTTTTTGTGAACTTTTTGTCTGTACTTGTTAAGGTTTGAGAATACCTATAGACTATTTCGTTTTTTTATCCTAATAATTTCCACGGTACCGCAATTTACGCTATTAAAACCGAGTGGCGGGTGAATAGCTAGTAGACGAAAACGTCAAGACACAAATATCACATAGTAGACTTGGGCGGTGTCAAGTGAGAACAGATGTAGTCTGCGAATATATCAAGTCACGTCCAGGTCACTCGTGCATTTGCCAAATTCCGCCCGCACGCGTGTCGCCCGCAGTGGCAGCTCGCGACTCTGTAAATTGAATTTTATTGTGATTTATGTTAGCTTCTGGCGGGACATGTCTAAATATTTTACAGTCTGCATAAACAATGGCTACTCCACTGAGCTGGATTTTATCTGGTCGATGTTTAACATTTGGGGATTTTTGAAAGACAGTATAGCATGGCAGCTTGTGAGGCGACTGTAAATTGAATGTTATTGTGATTTATTGTTGTGAGTTTCTACTTTCTACCTTTTTGAGACATGTCTGAATATTGAAATGGCTACAAGATGTGTTTTTTCTGCTTGCTTTTATCTGAACAATGTTGGAGATTAGCGTCTAAGATCTTTTGATAAGATTCACGAGTCTCCTTTGAAGTCGTGATGAAAACAAAATATTTTAGGAGGGGTATCAACAATTACTCGGTCGTCAAAAGGCGTTGGTAGTCATCAAAAGGGATGCTGCTCGTCGCTCTCTCTCTCTCTCTCTCTCTCTCTCTCTCTCTCTCTCTCTCTCTCTCTCTCTCTCCCCTCTCTTGTCTCCATACTTAGGTTTGAAAAATACTACTATACCTATAATCCGTGGTCTTTTTGGCCTATAAAAGGTGAACTAACCGAGTTCGAACAGTTGTGGATAGGGTCCGAAATAATTATACTGTAGTAGGGAAAATACTTTTATTAATGATAAGCAAAATCTGATTGGCTATCTAGAATGAAATCTTACTGGATTAGTAGCTCTGTAGGCAATGCAATATTCAATTCGGTGCGGCTTAATTGATGTAACAACTTCGCTTTCATATCCAGGTCCCTATCACATCGTGTAGGGCTGTCTGTACCGTAGCCGGCACGGAGACCGAGATAGCACTACCGGCTCAAAATTATCGGCACATTTTGATACTGCTAGTCACGTGTGCTGGATTAGAAACTACTTCTTAGTAGGCGGCCAATGTCGGAAGGTGGTGTCAAGAGTCTTTGTATGACCAGCGTGTTTCTATGAGGAGTAATGAATGTGGACGAGGCAAGGCAGGTATGTAAGATTGGGATACGTGGCGCTCCACTTCTCTGCCTACCCTATTAGGGAGCTGACGTGAACACGTGTCTTGTCATGTACGCGGGGTTTCAGTTTATACTTTTTTATTGATTTATGTATTAGTACTGATTGATAACTGGCCGAAATGACAAACTTAAAAAAGATATGCAAACAAAATTTATTAGAAAGAAAGAAATATTTTATTGATTACAATTACATTTTTGCTGTTTAGTAACACTCATTACATTACATACACATATTAATGTTATCATTACAGTGCAACTGTCACCAGTAGAGGCGGCCGCTCAGCATCTGCCATACCATATTAGGTATGCACTGATATGACGCTGATTTTCAATGACACCTTATATTTATCTATCGCTTGGGGCGACATAACTGACATTGTGGTGAACATTTAACAAACAACATGACTTAAACAAACACTGTTAAAACCAAAAGGGGACTTTTGGTAGACAAAATTATATAATGCCTGATGTGAATGTCATACCATAACGTAATCCATACCATAATATTACATTGTATTCTATCATCTTTTCTAAAGCCAAATTTGCATTTATTCGAACTGATAGAACTCGAATGAGGGGTACCTAGAACTTTCTATGCAGTAAATTTTCTCAACGATGGAAAGAAAGGAAATT
Source organism: Eumaeus atala (assembly GCA_017140195.1). Lineage (NCBI taxonomy): Eukaryota > Metazoa > Arthropoda > Insecta > Lepidoptera > Lycaenidae > Eumaeus > Eumaeus atala. The sequence goes on along the minus strand of JAFELO010010545.1, from coordinate 188,914 downwards.
CGTGCGGTGATAAAGTTTTACGTTTCAAAAGGGAAAACAGCAACCAAGATTATAGTCTAGCTAGACAGTGTTTTAGGTTATACTACTCTTGCATTGAATATATTTCACACCTGGGTAAATGATTTAAAATTGTCCAAATGGTGTCACGAATCCGGGCATGATTAAAAAGATTCAAAAAGTCATTTTAATTGATCAGCGCTTAAAGTGTCGGCATATAGCAGAGATGGTAAGCATTTCCTCAGAATCCGTTTTCATCATTTTACACCAACGTTTGCGAATGAAAAAGCTTTGCGCGCGATGGGTGCTGTTAACCAAAAGCAACGTCGAGTGGATGATTCGTCAAAGTGTTTGGCGCTATTTAAGCGAGATACTAACGAATTTTCGCGGCGTTATGTGACAGTAGATGAAACATGGTTACTTCATTATACTCCTGAAACAAAAGAACAATCTAAGCAGTGGACTGAAAGCGGAAAACCTGCGCCGAAGAAAGCAAAAACGGTTTTGTCGACCGGCAAAGTGATGGCGATTGTTTTTCGGGGTGCTTAAGGTATTTATTGCAAAGAGGAAAAACTTTTGTGAAGAAATCCGAAAGAAAAATGATAAATGACGCCGATTTAGCCAAAAAGAAAGTTTTATCCCACCATGACAACAGACCTGTGCACTCGTCAAGGAGTGCAGTTGCCAAACTCAATGAGTTCGAATTGTTACCGCATCCTCCCTACTCCCCAGATCTGGTCCTGTGCGACTTCCACTTATTCCCTAATTTCAAGAAATGCTTAGGCTACGTTGAAAAATAAAATTGTTTAAAATAGATCGTTAAAGTTTTTCTTTCTCGTTTTGGACACTTGTCAATCACCACTCGTAGTACATGCTACACAGTCTTCTATTCCAACTGGATTGGCGAGAAATCAAGTGCATGGTGACAGATTAATATGCTCGTCCTAAGCACGTGATTGTAACACAGCCAACCCCAGGATGTTATTTGCAAATTAAAAAAATCTCAAATATAACACTTGGAATGCGAGAAATTGAGCTACGGTTGAATATTTGCAACTCGTCGGACAACCCAATATTAATCAGCAGCGAATGACATTGATGTGCCAAGCGGGGCTGGACTGGCGCCGGCGTCCGTTATCTTCTGATAATCCCACGCGCCGCTGGCACGTTTTGTAACAACCAGCTGTGTGTGCGCTAGTGTGTGTCACACAAGCGCGACGGGGTAGCCGCGACAGTAGCTTTATATGTAGTATCTACCGCTCGCTCGGCGTGCCAATAATGTGTCTCGATCTCTGAGTTGAAGACAGTCCCTCCTTTATTTCTATCCCGGTAGTATCACAACGCAAAGGCCCACGCAAAAATATATAACCCTCAAAATCATTCTTCAAAGTAGGACTAAAATTCCGGTATAAGTTTTATGTCAATTTGTTTGCAGTGCGCGCAGTAAAACCGCACAAATAACCTGGATCACCACTTATTGTGTATAAATCACAAGAAATTTAGGATATTTGGACCTTGCCATACTTTTGAAACCGTGATATGTAAAAAAATCGAGACGTTTACGTAATTTATGGGATGCCTCCTAGAGGATCCAGACCCAGACGGGGCAGGCTTGTATAGTAGAAGCTGATACGAGGGGTCGCGAGAGGTCGGTCGGCAGTGGAGTAAAAGCTGATGATGATAGAGGATCCAGTGTCTATACAATTTATAAACGAAATCTATACGTCGGGCCCTCTAAACTGCTTAATTAATGTTTATGTTGTTAGTCTCTACACATGTAACATACAATAATATTTTTAAAATTGTATCAAAATCGCCGCCAGCCATTTCGAGAGTACACAACCCATTGTGTATATATAGGTTTATATGCCTGCAGCGGAATTTGAATAATTTGAACCTCTATAATTGGTAGTACACGCTTGCATCTCGCCCTATAGCCTCTACGAGTCGTAGAAAATCTATGTATTTCGGCCTCCTCGATAAATCCTACGTTACCTTTTATATATTTCACCTTTGGTTGGTCATCACATTCAATAGTACGTGGATAAGCCGGAAATAGGATCCTATACTTCGAATGTGTTCGTTCACGCTTGTTTATCAATTTACCATAACATGTATTGTTTTATACGTTTTTTTTATTATTATTAGAGAAAGAAACAGTATTTGTACAAAATAGCCTCAAATAAAAAAGAAATGTGATACATAAACCAGCAGCAAAGTTTCCACCAATAATTAATACATATATGAATACAGACATTAAACAAAAAGCAACAAGAATGAAAGAAACAAAGAAGAATTAAATCTATAATCGGTTGCGTCTTACTGCTTTCGCCTTTTTTCTGCTTTTATCTTTGATCGCCTTTAATTCGTAGTAAATTCTTACCGAAATATGGAAGTTCTGCTGTATTAGCAAAATAAAACCTGTATGGTAAATGGTGTGTGTGAACGCGTGTGGCCACTACAAGTACCTATTTATTTATATCTGTATGATGTAACATATTACCATAATTGTGTTATTGTTCGAGTGTGTCGATGTTCCGACGTGCCTCTACTGCTTTACTTCGTCTGTGACGTGTTTAGAGTTAGCGCGTTCGCTGCATTGCACCAGGATGGGGAGTGTACGACCGGAGGAGGTACCTCCTTACCTGTGTACAACGTAGAGCCAGTGCTGTGATCCCTGGAGTAAAAATTATGCTTGTGCGGTCAGTTTACGTTCGTCAGTGGCTTATTGGGGATGGGGCGTACGAGAAAACGCTTTTTTGCATAACACCTGTATGTTCGGGTGTTTACGTCACTTGTCGTACATAGAGCTTGACTGCTTGTTTGCTCAGATACGCTATAGAAAAACCTGTCTTCCATCGAAACCAAACAAGAATACACAAAGTTGTTTTCAAACGAAACCCCGCAGAGAGGTAATTTTAAGTTTGTGCAGTGTGCAGTTGGCATCTATTTTAGACAATCACTCGAACTTGCACGGACGGAGGAATTTAAACAAACAGTCGGAACTCATAAATTGTTATTTACTAGCAGCGGCCCGCGGTTTCACGCGCGTACTGTGCACATATTGGTCGTAGGGTGATTGTATACAGCCTTCCCCGATTAATGGACTATATAACTATTAAACTTTTCTCAAATCATTTCAGCGGTTCTGGTGATTAGCTCGATCGACTGAGAAACAAACAAATTCTTCGTCTTTCTATACATTACGTATATTTATAAAACATAGTGAAGCGATGTTTTTTCGGGTTAATCTCCGAAACTACTAAGCCGATTTTAATGAAATTTGGCACATACATTAACTTGGTCAAACTTAAAACATAGGTTACTTTTTTTTCCAATAATAAAATTATATTCCTATTATTATAGAAGCCATCGTGTGGTCGGATCAGCTAGTATATTTCAGTCACAATATATCTAGACCTGAATTTCATGACGTCATGTCAGCGCTCTGGTACAGTGCGCTGACGTACTGTCGAAAAAAAAGAGCGAGCGAGTGGAGGTAGAAGGAGAACAACGCAAGCGGGGGAGATGAAAGGGAAACGAAGAGGTCTACAGATAATGTGACCGTATATTGGAATGATATTTTTAAACGCTTTATAATATATATTGCATGTCAATGTATGAATGAGTTTCTCGTTGGTCTAACTGCAGGCATGTTCAGCATGCCATTGGCACCGGGTCGGATAGATTTTTTTTTGAGCAGGACGAGCATCGAAAACTTTATGTGGCAACTGTTCCGATAGGATTCCGTACTTCCAGAGGCTGCGAAGATTTGCTGTAAGGAGGGCAACGCACCTACACAGCGTGTGGATATTTGTGGCCGTCGGCATTCACAACTTGCCGACTGCTCGACAGTCCTCACGTTCTATAAAAAATGGAATCTGCGACGTTATTTATACTTTCATTAATCTCGCGCCCAACATGGCGTCGTCTCATTATCCAGCTGCCATATCAGTAAGGCCCACTCTCTGCCGTCGCAACAGTCGGGGACAATGGCATTTTTATATAGGCCTGTTTTCCTGTTTGTGTGCTAGGTACGCCTATGTTATTATCCTGTGTAGTGAACGTACTGGAAAATGTTTGTCCTACGAACTATGCGCTCCTGGTACCGTTTATCTTTAATGAGGGTCCTGTGTCCGTACGTTTCTTTGTCAATACGAAGTTTCAAAGTAACTCAGTTGTGTGTACAAAAATATGGATTATTTAGGCTCATTTTTATTCGTCAACAACAATGTTTTATAGCATCCCGGGAGTCTCCGTATGCTGGCAACAGCAAATGAAATTGATTTGTGTAACGGTCTTCAGACTTCAGACTCTAAATTTAAACTACTACTAAAAAAGGCTATCGCATGCAGGCCCCATGGCATGCGTGAATTTAAATCTCTCGCATCACGAATGTGAACCCGTCATGGGTTCATATGAATTTAATTAACGTTGATTATGGTTAATTAATTAGTATGCCCAAAATAATTATGATTAGCGGTCCCCACTATTTTATAGTAGATAATTAAATATAGATATTATAGCATTCTAAAGGTGAAAGATTTTTTTTAATGGGTCCAATTGTTTTAAGTTCGTACGTTACAAACATACAAAAATATTTTTTTATTTATAATGTTATTATTTAATTTATATATGACTAAATATATAAGCGTCGCGACTGCACGAAACACGACAGCATAGCCATTTCGGCCTAATTCATCTCTGCAACACGGCACGTCCTTCTGTATTGTGAGTACACAATACTTGAAAGTAGGTCGCAGGCGTAAGTTAAACGGAAAGGCTTCTGTTTCTCCTCCCAGGTGCCCCCCTCCTCCCTCGAGCTTGTTTAAAGTTTCAACAGATACGAGACTGTTTCTCGGACACCTCTGTTCAATTCTTAATTCTTACTTTAGCGGATCGCTTTTAGTTTATTTCGTTTTACAGCTAGAAAAGTTTCTGCTTTTTATCCGATTGGGCGTATTATCATTGGCATGTTTCAAAGTATATATTGGGAATGTATGTTTCAACCCGAGTCCTAGTGGCTATGTGCACCCATAAACATGCGCACAGCCAGTAGTAGCACACAGTAACGGACTGTGTCAAAGGCCGGCTACGCGCGTGCATAATATCGTTGTTTTACGGATGTCAATGGGCGGTGATATTCACCGTCACATAAAAAAACCACGATAACGTAGCCACATTAAGACACGCTGTGATAATAAAGGTGCCATGCTAAATTGCAGTGGAATTGGGCCAGCACGACCGCCGTTAATTGATTTCTTAGATGTCGCGTTTCGTGCGATTCCTAACAATATTTTATTTGGAAGTATATTTGTGTAGAAGGTGATCGTAAAAGTCGATACCTGTCCCGCCTACCACACGAATTTACTAATTCACGTGGAAACGTAAAAGTTTTATGCGTCATAAATTTGGACGTCACGTGCCGACGTACACAGCCTGTAGTACCTGTAGGGAAATATCGGGAAAAGTCCACTTTTCCCGATATTTCCCTTCGCATACCATCTACCCTGGTACTTAAACGACATTTTTATCATTTTCCATGGGTTCTCGCGGTGATTTTATACGAGTACAAGAGTAAGACAGGCGTGGAAATGTGGTACGCCAAGCCCGAATAAAAATTGTGAAACGCTCTTCATGCCGGTGTTACATGTGCGAGACGTACCTCCCCGGTCGTGTCGATCTGACATGGCTACACAGCCACAATGGCACTACTTTATAAAAAGGTTTGTTTACAGGGTTTATGTTAGTGTCCCGTGGCCTGCTGGAGGGGAGGAGGAAAGGGGGAAAACGCATCTGCATATCTGTTTATGTATTTTATTTAATTATTAAATATATAAGATTTATTAAATATATAAACATGTTGAATATATTTCCGTTGTTGATGTCTTAAGTTTACGCGAATGTTACTAATTATAATAAAACAACTTTACGGATTCTATCGCGGTTTATTTAATTATTTAACTAGCCCGACGTTTCAGAAGCTTTACAGCAACCATGGTCACGGGTGGACCTAGATGACAGTTGCCACATATAACACATAGGAGGCGAACGACCAATAAGCTTTGACGAGCGCCAGATGCGCTGCCGTCCTGTCCTCCTCCCTGCTACACCTTAAGTAACGCATAACATCTATTTTCCGTATTAGATTATGTCTGTAAATTTATAAAGGTTTAGCTGTTACGGACGGTACAGCCTAACCCTTCGGCGTGCCTTTAACAGAATTAACGGCGACAAAAATAGAAGTTTTTATCGAAACGTGTTCGTACATGAAAAATACACGATTTTCCACGTTGTGGCGGAATGCAACCCGGGCTAATAAACGGGTAACAATGGCCGCTAACCCTCCGCGCTCTCAACCCTTGTGCGGACGCTGTGGTAAGACGGTGCGGTGAGATATCTACATATTATGTCCCGCCCGATTTTACGGGGCATAAACATTTTAGCAATGTTTTTATTCACTCAGTGCTTTAGCAGCTATGCCTAAATATGTCTAGTAGTCATGAGTTCGTGGCATAGTAGCATTGCAGCTGGATCGGCCCAGTGCTACTGGCCATGATAGTGAATACAATTTTTTCTGAATTTCTGTTGTGTGAAAGACGAGAAGTCCAATAACAGCTTCATCGGATTGCTATGACTACTCTGGCGTCGGGCGATGAGTCTAAATTTGGGATCGAAAGAGGGCGACCCCCCCCCCTCCCTTATCCCAACCCCTCTTGCTGAACAAAACAAATGGTAATTCTAAATCTGAAAAATTATCATGATCAGATCTTTAACATCTTCAGTTGAGATTGTTGCCACCATTACCATGTGTGACGTAGATCGTAATCAACGCCGCCTCCGCCACAAGGTGGTTTCGCAGTTTCTCAAATCCGTTCGCATTCTTTCAATCGCCGAATAAATGTCAAGTCGTTTATCATCATTAAGTACACGGAGCCGATTTCCCGCTCGCCCTCCCCCTTTCCCCCCACACGCAACGCTACTAAAAGGTTATACAGATAAATATCCGGCTAACCGGCTTACGTTGGCCATATTTATTTAACCTCGTTTATCCGCCGTTTACCGAGGGAATGGGGGTATTTACCCCTTTTATTTATGTGTCCTTTCCTTGGAAATTTTAGTTTGGAAGCGTAGCTAATAACTGAGCCTTTATCTACCTGTGCGAGTACTTTCTTACAGTTTGGCCATACGAGAAGTTCAAGCATTTTGATCCACATAATTGTTATGTCGATGTGTGGCCCCCCTTTTCCAATATGCTATCGGAAAAACACAAACCGCACGAAACGCGACAAGATAGCTGTTATTTTACGGCGGTATCTTGTTAGCGAGAGGTACCTCTGACCGGTACATGGCACTACCTCTTGTCTTACTATAGTTAACAACTTTCACTGCAATGACTTCCATTATAAAGCTGGCTCATCATCAGGTTTTCATGTACAATGTGCATCAGCAGATGAACAGATTCCGATTTTCAAAGCATCTGTATAGGTTAGCGTCATGTTCCATACCTAAAGGGTAAAACGGGACCCTATAACTAACAATCCGCTGTCCCGTCTGTCTGTCAGGCTGCATTTTATGAACGGTTGTAACTAAATAGCTAAAAATGGTGACGGTAGCAACCACGGTTAACGAGTCCGATCCGCATTTTGTCAGTGTTTTTAAAGACGGGGCATTTTACATTTCGCTCTGTTTTTAGTAGTATAGGGGGACAAACAGGAAATCGGAGCCTATGAACGATTACCGACGCCCGTGAACATCAGCATAATTATGCCGATGCTTTGCCCTTCTTTTTCATCCCCCCCCCCCCGGAATGGGACACCGGCTGCTCACAAACCACACGGGTACCGTAGGTATCACTACGGCGGTATCAAGTGAGCGAGAGGTACCTCCCCGGTCGTGTCGACCCAATTCCGTTGTAGATTTAGGATTTTTGTAGTGTGTCACCTAATCCTGGCAGTGTTAAGCATTTCTCTTCTTTCGTGTCGTACGTTTAACGTATCTTTATAGTACCTATAGGGGGCAAGCGAGGATTTGATCTCATTTCACGACTACTTACGCCCATTGTCACATTTGTGCTACAGATGCGTTGCCCTTCTTTCCTCCTCGCCACCAATGGGACGAAAATAATGACTAATCATATCACGGTGGATCGAAGTCCTCCGAAACGGTTTAACCGGTAATTCTGAGACTCGGTTGTTAAGTATATTTTATCCGGATCTAAATTGACACTGATGTAAACGCGGGGCGCTACTTGTATATTAATTGCCACCTCTGCGAATGAGACGTTTACGCGGTATTGTAACGTAAGATGCGACCTTTACTCGACACACTTGCTTGCGGATTTCCTCCTCGAAACGAGGCGAGGAGGATTTTGGGACATAGTTCACAAGTTAGCTTCATAAGCTGAGCCGGATGCATGGAGGTCGGATGACCACTCATAACTTATCAGATGGACTTCGGAGAGACCTACTACTGATTGACGACGCTTGTCCAGCCTTGACAGTTCAAATGACTACGAAAGACTTTTGTGTCTTCAGGTTTAGGGAGACGATAGGGGGACAGACCTCTCTCTTTTCCCGCAGATGGGAAGAGACAAACCGGAATTTTATTTTGGGCGTTACTCTATGTTGATTATTGGGACCGAAAAGGGGGAAACGGTCCCCCTCCCCACGCTAGCGGGACGGCGCGCGCACGATACCGTTTAAGTTGCGGTGTCGTGGATAAGGATAATTGAGCTCGTTTAATGTTTGGTTTATCTGAGGAGGCCGGCCTCCTCCCCCCCCCCCCTCCGACGGGAAGGGTTGATTCTCGCTGCAAATCGACAAAAGCCGTGTTCTTGATTTATTTATTATTATTACAGCTCTATATGAAATATTTCATCGCTCGACCGGTACGAGCGGTGGGTATGGTATTAGTTCTAACAGGGAAAATGCATTTACGCACCATCCAGCCGACCCAAGGGAGCCTGAAGGACTCAGGTTGTGAAGCGATAGCCTCTACCGACTAAAAAATGCTATCCGTTAGTTCGCATTTTACTGCGGGAGCGTCTCTTGGTGTTTCTTTGTTTTTGTTCCTGGATGGACTTAGCTACTGCTATCGCGATCTCGTCGTCGGCGTCGTGCAATACATGCTTCGGCCGAGTTCGGGATCGGTTAACAATGTCGGATCGTATTCCGACGTTACTTTAATTCCGACGTATTGGACGATTAATTTATTTTTGTGATTGAGGGCACGGTCAAAAAACTTTTGGGACAGCTCTTTGAAGTGTCCTTTAATCGAGGGGCATGACATCATGGGTCTCACTAGCTTGGCTAATTGTGGATGTACAGCACACCTCTTCCTACCTCTTCGGAGATAACAGGCGTGAAGGTACAGGAAGGTACACATACTACTTACCTATATTGTTGGATGGCCGTGGCACAACTTATCAGATGGACTTCTATTTTGATTTTCGTTTTGGGTTAACATGTATTTAGGCACTGTCACCAGCTATGTGGATGAATCGAATAACCACTAAAACCCCACGGATGCCTCCAGATCCGTCAGCTACATGGCACTTCTACGAACACTCCACCGTTTGGAGGTACCCTTATTAGGTACCAGACTTGCATTAGCGGGGTGATCCAACGAGTTAAATCAGCCCCATCCGACGTTGAGGCCGTGCAATGGGGTCAGCTTCCTGACTCCGAGTGGACATTTTCGCTCCAACACCAGCTCCACAAATAAATATCCTGTATCCGCGGCCCATGGCACAAATCTACTTACAGTCGGTGACGTAGTGCCCTTTCATCAGTTGTCGCGGAAACAAATACCGTCTTGGTAGAGGTTGTTCAGCAGAATACTAGCTGTCGGCCCCGGCCTCACCCGTAATGAACAGGGGCTGGATTGTGCCCATAACAAATTATACGCTAAAACGTTTAATGTTTAATCTAATTTAGAATCACTCTATCCATGTGGAAAACTACATGAAAATCCGTTTAGTAGATTTTCGGAAAAGCAATCACACGACAGACTTTGTTTCATAATATGTATACATCAGATAACATTTGAGTGTGCTTTTGCCACTGCTTCGGGGTCTAGTCTATTATTATCTATCTATCTATTATTTGTATATTCAATTTGTAATAACAGTCAGGAGTGGAATAGCTGGTAGCGGTACACACCAGTTCCCTGGCAGGACGTTTTTCTTCCATCTATTTATTCCTGATTTCTCTAGTTTCACCGTCGACGATCGATTTCTCATATCTATGCACACACTTGTCCCCTAGTTGTTGTGTATATTTGGATAATCGTAGCCGGCACTTCACAACTGTTCCGTTGAGCGAGAGGCTCGTGTCGGCCAGATTTGACAATAACTTTACTCACGATCAGGTGGATCAGATCATACCATTACTACTTTAATGGAGTCCTTGGCAAATAACAATATTTGAGCAATTTCCGTTACGAATCAACTTTCAATGATAAACCACTCCAAATGCCTCGACATCCCGTGTGTTGGACACTTAATGTGTAAATTATTCAAATCGACCTTTTATATCGTCCTGTGTCGATACGTACGTCAAATACACACGTGTTAACATCCGCTGGGGCGATGGCGGTTTATAATGTGACATATAATTATCTATAATGTGCCATAAATTTAACGATAATCGTACTTTGTCTTGTTGAGTTTCTGAAATTTATTCATCCTACTAAAACTACTCCTCAAGCGGAAGACCACCGCTGACGGTTATGCCAGTAAATGCCGAGCTAGAGACCAACTTGCAAGGTCCACATGCTTTTAGTGTAGTTGTATAAAGTGTGATTTTGATTATCTATATAGGTTTATGCAAATAAATATATTATTTGATTCTTTCTAAGAAGTGGATGTCCTGTAAGATTTTGGAGCGGTTTATGTGTTCATCTTAGTACTTTATAGTCCGTCTGCATGTCCATATATTTGTATAGACATATGTAGAGTACTGCCCGATGATTAGACATGAAATTTTGTAAGAAACGTGATAGAATATTGATTCAGTGTCAGGCTTTATTCGAACTGAAACATGATAATTTATAGTTAAATCTCAATAAATCATTACAAACTTATAGTATTGGAGCTGTTGCCCGCGACTTTTCCGCATGGATTACAAGCAAATACTCGCACTTGACCGCTTTTATATACAGCGGTCGGATCACCAACTCGCTTGACGACGCACATAGACAATACCCAGAGGATAGGCATATCACGCGTACGTTATCTTACTATCCCACTTGGCTGTCCGAATACTTACATAGCAGATTCGTCCGTTTAATAACGTATCAATGTTTAAACAGTGTGTGACGGATACCATCGGCGTTTAGTTACCGTCGTCAGTGAGCCGGGTTACCCTGGCGAGATTACAGGCTTATTTGTATACAAGCAAGGCGACTGATTAAGAGGAACCGGCGCCAGGTTCGTCTACAAGCGGCAGAATTACTGACAATTCACAGGCGCATGAAGTGGCGTGTATTTTTTCGGAACACCGTCTGCAGGATCTATCGCGTGTGACGTTTCGTCTGAGCCGTGTGACGCGTCCTCTGCGCAATAAGCGTGGCTCAGTCTCTACCGTAGCCAATACGGCGAAGCGGCTATACCCACTGTGGGCAACATGCAGTGTGCACATGTAGCAGGAAGAATATGTTTTATCCTGACTCAGGAGCAGTCTACAATCGACTGGTGTGTAGGTCACTCTCTTAAAATGCTAATTAGGAGAGAGAAAACGACCCAACCACCGTACGTGGACACTGCTATTGATATGTGTATGATCCCCACTGATTGTCAGGCAAATCGAGTCGTCTTTTAACAACGGCTAGTTGGCCATTAGGCATCAAGTTATAATTTACTTACCGCGATATCTCAAAGGCTGCTGATAACACCTTTTTTGTTGACGCGGGGAAACACATTTACGCGCCTTCACTGGCCCTGGATGGGGTCCAGTGGAGTGTGGAGATCGGGACATTATAGTGCCAAATACGCACAAGAACCACCGTGAGAGCCACCAGTGCCGCCCTTGGTGAGGTGCCCTGGAACAACAAAATCATCAGGGCGCCTCGACGGCTAGTCAACTCCCTAAGGTACCGACCCCACCTCCACAGATGGGATTGTCACCCACTACAGGACAACCCCACCAACTTAAGTAAGGTAAGGTCGGAATCTGGCCCCGCCAGACCACACCCAGCTTGGTAGAAGCTCGTAAAATAGTTTTTAGCGTAAATTATGCCTCCACGTTTTTAGGAGATAACTTAAATGTTAGTTACAAGTCAGTCCAAAAGTGTTTCCATAAAGCATTATGTAACGCAGTAGGCTAAGTTATGTGAAGCTCGAGGCAATTGTCATTAGCCGCTCCCAGCCGCCGCCTTAAGTGACGCGAGACATGTGAGGAAAATTGTTTGGGTTTTGCGTAATTTGTTTACGTACATCTTTGTTTTTATAATTAACTCCACGACTAAATGGGTTTTAGTGATGTTGTTATAGAGTGCCGTTCCCTTGCGTAATGAAAGATGCGCCTCATGGTCCGATCCAGGTCCATTTGAGGAGAGGCAGGGAGGGCAACACGTCTTCATAGCTATTATGCGCATATCAGTTGTAGTCATTATAAGACTCTTCGATTGTCCCGTGGTCTAGTGGTTAGCATGGTGAACCATTAACGTGGTCTCTATTTCGAGTGTCAGGTCGGGTTAACTAGTGTTATTGGAATTTCCAATTTCCAATAACAGTATAAATTTGAGAAGTTGGCGGTATTACACCCCCGTGCCTCAGAGAACAGGTCCACAAATGCACGCTCCATTCAGGATTAAGGGGATAGAGTGTAGCACTTATAACATGGCCTGTGCAGTTGGCTCGTCTCTGTAAAGGTGGCCGCTGTAGTCGAAATTCGACTAGAAGGACATTATTACTTCGAGATGTGCGGCACCCGTATGATCGTTGACCAATCCTCGTCCCGCGGGAACCGGGTCCGGCGTCCTGTAGTGAGGCCGCACTTCCACGACGCCGTGAATTATGCATTAGCTGCACTCGACATGGATGTGTAACGGTAGCTCGTAGGCTATACCTACTGTAGCATTGTGTTCACCAACTATAAGAGGCTGAATCGGGCTGGCACAACCGGTGGTACCTCTCACGTGATACCGCTGTGAAGTGATAGCTATGCTCTCGCATTTCGTGCGGTTTAGTGGGAGTGTGGTGTTTTTTTTTTTTTAGAATAGATGGAGTTTATATTAGTTTAGGTACCAGGGAATCCTGAACTGTTTGTTTGACTCCTAACTTTACTTTCGGTAAAAATTAAGTACTTTTTTAACTTCAATGACGAATAGTTATTGAAAAAGAAGTTAAACAAATTAAACATTTTAAACTACTCATATGGATTTAAAACAGTAATAAAAAATCAGAGGTAAAATTAAATAAATAACCACTGTTGTTTTTTTGTTAAGTTTCCAACCTTTTCATTTGCTGTTTGTTCTTTTAACGTCGGCGGAAATTGGTTTAAACCGTAAGATATGAAGGTTGATGACATTTGCCACATGCCGTCATCGACCCGAAATAATAACCTCTCATCGAGTCTTGCTAATGTTTTAATTACTAGCTTTAGCGCCTGACTTCGGACGTTTCGAATGCTGAAAGCTGCAGGCTCGTATATTTACGCGGGGACCAAAGTCTCAACACTTTATATAATGTGAAAACAGCATCAGATTTAAGTATTGCTTTAAGGAAAATAATCTGTATCATCATCACTCGGACGACGTACACTGCCGGACGTAGGCCTCCTCCATAAGGCACCACAGGTCATGGTCCAAGTCGGGGCCGACTCCCCTCTCTCTCGCATACGAGAGATGCAACCGGCATCATACGAGAGTGTTTGCAACATTTAATTTAACCCCTATTATCATGACGTATAGGATAGGGTAAACAGGTCACTATGAACCTCCGATTTGAACGTAGGGAGATCCGCAATGAATTTAGTCAGAAGAGAATAGGGGAAGTGTGTAATAAATACCCTCCCTACTCAAAGTGGGATACGGTACAATATTATACAAGCCGAGAGAAAGAGAAGGCAGCCAGGTGAACTAATTAATGTTATACCGTTATCAATATCGCAGTCAACTGCGAGTGACAGATATATGTGACAATGAATTGCAAACTGTCAGTCACAAAATAATTCAACAATGATGCTGTTTGGCGAAACCCCATGTCAGTATGTCCACATTAAGGTGGCAAGTTGTCAGCAGTCGCCGTGGCGCCGCTACCTCCTTTGTCACAGCGCTGACGGACGGCTGAATGGGGCTTGCGTGCGGCCCTCATTTGCACATGGAGTACAGCCGAGTGTCCACAGGACAGTGACGACACGACTTGGCTCCACTGATAAGCGGCCATTTTTTTATTTTAATTCAGAATGATTGCTACACAGACCCCCCCCCCCTACCGTAGACGGGAAGAATACAACCCGATAGTTATTTATGATTAGATAAAGTAACTATTATTATCTTGGCCGAGGAAACCGGGTCCCCTCGACCTCTCTCCCCCCTCCCCCTTTCTGACCGTGGGGGAGAGGGAGGCCTTGCATTATCGTGGGGGCTGGAGAAGCTCGTCGAGCATTTCTGAGCTATCTCAGCTAGGAAATATACTGACAACTTTGTTAAGGTGGCGGGGACGCAAGTGGTTGGCGACAGTCACCTATGGCGCTATATGATGGACGCGCAGGAATTGAAGTCGTCCAGCTAATGAAGATGAGTTGCACATATCGTATTGTTTTATCAGAACAGCAAGCCACATACGAGTATTTGCTGCTCGACAGTGGCCACGTGCTTTGATACGAGCGAATAAATTATCAATTTCCACTAAGTGATATTTCAAGTCGCACTTAACATTTCTGCTCAAAATGTCTATCACTTTATAGCGTGGATTTTGTCACAGCGAGTGTCGTGTCGTGGCCGCATCCTGTCTCAAAAGGATCGGCGTGCTGTGAATATTAATTTGTGATGGGTGTATTTTATGTACCGGCGGATCAGTCGCCTACATCCTTGGAAACCTGTGCGTGTAAGAGTTAATCCCATGACACCTTCGGTTCATTTTCTCCCGTGTTAGAACTATGGAGGCATTTGTTAAGTTGTTGTTTAGTCGGCAAATTGATCGTCTTTTAATCGTCTGCACGTTTGCCCTGTTATATCTCCTATTAAAAAAATTGTAATCTCTACATTTTAGTATAATTTAATTTGACTGCCTTGTGGTCTCTTGACACGTCAGATCCTGGAGTCGAGACATGTTCGTATTTCTCAGTACTTAAAAAGAGTGCGGTGTCAGTATGTTGGCGTTACGCCCGCTCGCCTCGAAGAACACGTTACAATGCCGGTCCTACCGCTGATTTATATCGGGTTTTTTTTATTTTTATTATAGTAGGACAAATGAGCAGTTGGAGCCTTTTGATAACTACCGATGCCCATAAACATCCGGATAATAGTTATGATAATGCGCTGTGACTTGTGACCATGGGTTGCGGCTTGTGTCGGAACAGATCATTAGGGACTTGTGTCTCAGTACACACTTGCCTCCTGTAACGTGTCTCCACCAGATTATTATTACAATTGCAATAGCCATCCGCCCCTGGTCCGTGAATAACACGGGCCGGGACACCTACCTTAACAAATTATACACTAAAACCTTTCTGGGTAGTCGCTCTCTCCATTGGTGAAAATAGCATGAGAATCTATTCAATAGATTTTAAGAAAATCAACCACCCGCTGATAGACTGCTTTTGGGGACTTTGTTTCATAATATGCATAGACTTACCTTAGACGTGTTCATACATACATGCGAGGTCAAGAAGGTATCTCATACCACTTGGGATGTTTTAGATGTTTGAGTGTGTTTTTGTGTTCGTTTTTTTTATAATCGACCTCAATTAGACCCCAGTTGCGTAGGAGCAGCGGAAACCGCAACATTCCGGCCAAACTTTATTTAATTCTTTTGTGTTTGTTAGACACTTGGCATTTCAGTGTAATAGGTTTGTTGTTTCCGCAAAATTTTAGAATCTCTCTGTTTACAATCGTAAATTTGAACGATGTCTAAGTGTCTCACACAGGCTACCATTAATTACTTACACTTAACACACTAAATACTTTCAATTTACTTCTTTTAACCAAAACCGATGAAAATGAAGTTTGTGGTTTATCTTTCATATTTTATTTAAACTTTTATGTACCTGCGGCTGCGTTACCAGTTTTTAGTTTATGTACTTGCGGCTGCGTTGTTCTCCCACGTATGCCGCCCGCAAAAACGGTCCCGCAATGATGGAGTTTCATGAAATCGTTCTTAGGGAATGTTTGCACCCTACCTACTGAATTTCAAGTTTGTAGGTATTATATATTCTAAGATTCGTTTATTAACCAGAGAGTGGTATTTTGAAGTTCTATAATACTAGCATCACCCCGCGGTTTCATCCGCCTAACTCCGGTCCAATTAATCATGGAGTCAAGTTTTATAGCCAATAGCCTTCCTCGATGAATGGACTGTTGAACACAGTAAAATCGAGAGGATCGATCGTGAGCACGTTGAAATAAACAAAGTTTTGAGCTTGATATCATTAGTATAGACGTAGGCGTTTGTGTATGTAGCACGTGGACTTCGCTTACTATTAGTATAGACGTAGGCGTTTGTGTATGTAGCACGTGGACTTCGCTTACTATTAGTATAGACGTAGGCGTTTGTGTATGTAGCACGTGGACTTCGCTTACCAAGTAGAAAGGTTTGCATAAGAGGCGATACGTCAGGTGGCCCTGCGAGGCGGACTGTGGGTTTCCCGCGCGCTACTTGACCCACATCCACAAACATACCACCATCGCTTGAATTGTACATATGTTTATAGTCGTGCCCATACGTGATGCGATATTGTTCTATGATCGAAAATAATTTCCGCCGTTTTTTTATATCTTAAGTTTAGGCGAATGTTGCGTACTCATACTATATGAAACTATTTGTATGGATTATTGCCGTGGTTTATTTCATTATTTAACTGGCCCGACGGTTCTGAACCTTTCTAGCGGCCACGGTCACGGGTGGACATGATGATGACAATCGGACACCTTATCAAACGCCATCTGGCACATTTCAACAAACTTAGGATTCTAGTGAATTTGAGCTAATCACAATTAGATCTCATTCGGTATCAACCAAGTATAAAGCTGTTTTGTAATGGTCGCGTGTTGCACTGGCGGTTGTAAATATACGCTTCGTGGAAGCATTCGTTACATGCTGTGAAAGTGGGACATCACTAAACGCGTCACCATATCAGAATCCCAATTCAAATCAGTAATTGTTACGATGTTATTAAATAAATACCACCTGCTTCCCGCATATTCAACCGTAGATTAAATTTTTTCATATTTCACCACCTTAGGGATGATTAAAAAATTCGTTGTTAGCCTGGAATCTAAATCACAATAACTACATGTCTGGATATCAAATGTCAGCCTGATGGTTTTAGTAGATTCGTGCGCTTTACCTACTATGTGCCGGCTACGTTGTGTCGCTTTTCGTGCGGTGTGGAAAATTTCCGGTGGCCCATTGGAGAAATGGAAAGTACAACATGTCTCAGTAGCAATTATACGAAATCTTTATGGGCATCACACCGTCGTCTAAATCTGACTGCGTGTTTGTCCCCTTATCTATCTATACATATGTATTATAAAATAAAGTTCCCGAAAGCTGTTAGTACTGTGTGTGAAAATCTTCTATTTTCTCAAACCAAACTGAATGAATTTTCACACGGCATTTACTTACGGACGGAGCTAGTCGCGATACAGGTTTTAGTGTATAAAAATAATGACCCAGCTCTTAATACGACATGCGCCGGGACGGTTAGCTGATATTATATAAGAAATACTTTTATTTAACAAAATACAAAGTCATGCTTACGAAAAGGGCAGACTGCCTATTAGAGAAGTTTGACCTGAATATCTGAAATCGATTTAATTCCTTTCATTGGACTAGAACATTAGGCTAGCGTTTTATTTATACTATTGTTCGAGAATTATACCTATATGTTGAGTTATATAACTGCAAACGGTTGTCTGGTAGCGGCTTCGAAACCCGCCTGAGGCCAAAGTGTAATTTAATGTTATTTGCTTTGGTATTTCTTAAAAATTAAAAGTTTTAAAAGTGTCGCATGTCGCATTACACTCGGCTACATATGTTACACCAACTGGGTATTGCTGCGCTGCGTTGGTGTATATGGTATACGAAATACTTAACATCGCTCGTCTCGACAGACCTTATAATCTGTTTATTCATCATATCATTTTAGGAAGAGGTGCCATGCTGCATAGGAGGAGGTAGTGCCATGCAGAGTGAATGATACTACATCCTCCTATGCAACGGAATTGGGCCGGCACAATCTGGGAGGTACCTCCCATTAATACTGCCGTAAAGTGATATCTTCAGCATAGTAATTATGTGGATGTTCATGAGCGTCGGTAGTCGTAAAAAGGCTTTCCGATTGCTCGTTAGCCTATTCTATAAAAAATGTTAGACTTAAATATAGGAGTTTATATTTCATCCTGGTTTTACTAAAAACATACTATTTTTTTTTCTTTACGTGGGTATTGTCACAACAAATTGAAACCGGCGCAGGCTGAATTCAAGCTGTGCTGGCCCTTGATGTGGCTGCCATGGGCTGCACCTGTGGTGTGGATGATGGATCTGTTAGCGAGGGAAAAGATTGACTATCAATATTTTTGATCCAAATATCTGTCTGCCAGAGGTAGTCAACTACAGGCTCCGGGTACTCCTTTGTCCTACTATTCAACGAACAGCGGCAGTTTCTGCCTGCTGTCCTATAACATGTGGCCGGCGGTGCAGTTAACTACATGACCTCATGAACACCCTCGTGTAGACTCAGCTCGGCCCACGCCAAGCCTACACTACACCGCCGTGGCTCCATGACACATTTTTAACGGCTTAGATTCGAATCGATTTTATCTAAATCGATATTAATTGTTTATGTAGCATTGCGCTACCAAAATAAGCGCATATAGTAGAATTTGTTTTTATGATTCTTGTAATATTTACAGTCTTTTGTTTTATTTGCCTCTTTGTCATGACTCTTTGTGGGAGGCCTGAGTACATCACTTTTGCACCGGTTGATGATGGTGATTGTCGAGTTGTGTGATAATAAAAAATATTGAAGTTGTATGAAAATGTAATATTATGAAACCATCGAGCTGATTCCACCGACAGGGATGGAAGGTACCAATAATAATAATAATAATATTTTTAATAAAACCCTCCCTGCCCGGTTTGGACTCGTTTACCTTGTTTTGCCCAAGATTTTAGGTTTCTATCCTTTATATCAATTAAATATAAGCTTCTTTTTTATCATTTATTATTAAATTATTCTTTACATTTGCAACCCATTTATTTATTTAATATTGAATATACACTGAAAAAATTCAGTATAAATTTGCTGCAGTAGTAATAAAAACACATTGTGGATTATCAGAAATATAACATCACCTACACTTTGCCGTCCACTGCTGGACACAGGGACACATCTGTCAAGGATCGCCATGGTTCTCCCCTACCGTGTACATCCAGGGTTGGATATTGCATGGAGATCTTCATCCCACCGATGTGCCGGCACTTCATAGGATTCAAATCCCTCTATGGGGTTGTTAAAGTCAACCTGTAACAACAACGACGAACTGGGCTGGTTGACACGACCACATCGAACTTGAACTCGTTTTCTTTAATAAAATGTTTTTTTCTAATTCATTTGTAGGATTTGCATATTTACGTTTAAATATTTTGTGTAAACGCAATGTATTAATATTTGCAGTATTACTGAGCGAGACGATACAGCAGGACGACATGTTAGAGAACAAAACCCTGAAGATCACGGACTTCGGGCTGGCGCGGGAGGTGTACAAGACGACGAGGATGTCCGCCGCGGGCACGTACGCGTGGATGCCGCCCGAGGTGCGTAGTGCGTACAGCTGTCGGCAGACACGAGCGATACGCTCATGTGACACCGGCGCTAACGTATCATTTCATCTCATCTATATGACTCACGTAGGCTATGCTATAGCATTTCGAGCGTGGAAGGTTCCGGTGGCCCATTGGAGGCATGGGATTTAGATGCCCTCATTGAAGTGAAAGAGACAATGAGGGTGAAGCTACACTCCCATTGCACTGTCCCGGCGTTGGTTGTTTTGTGGTGCGAAAATGTACGAAGGAACACGTCCCTCATTTTTGTGGAGATGGAGCCGGTCCCTAGGGACTACGTAGTGCCGTGCTTGTTAATGTACCTGATGGGGTTACATTGGGTATTTTTCGCTAACAAATGTCGCGGTCCCCATACACTATCGTACGGCGCGTAAATGCATTTTTCTATACCTACCTTCCCGATTATACCCTTACATTGGTGTAGAATAAAGCTTTGTTTTTCCGGATTGGGTGAACAACCTATCACTTAGGACACGCACACGCCACACTGAGGAACATGACAAGGCCAACGACTGGAAACTTTTTTAAAATTTAGTGTTAATTTAACGTTGTGTGTGTGTGTGTGTGTGTGTCTGTGTCTGTGTGTGTGTGTGTCTGTGTGTGTGTGTATCTGTG
>JAFELO010010545.1:150677-168129 GCA_017140195.1 Eumaeus atala | reverse complement strand
GTGTGTCTGTGTGTGTGTGTGTCTGTGTCTGTGTGTGTGTGTGTCTGTGTCTGTGTGTGCGCTACTGGTGAAAAATCCTTATTAAAATTAGAATAATTGAAAAATAGAGAGTAACCAGATTCTCTGACCTACCGAATCTGCGTATAAAATTGGATAAAAACGGTACAGCCGTTTTGGGAAGAGTATGGTAATTCACATAGTGACACGAGAATTTTATATAAAATGTATACTATACGTTTTACTGTATCTTCCGCAGTCCAGTGTGACGGTTCCTAGCCGCCAGAAATGCTTAGAAACAAAAGCTTTGGACCCCTTTTTACGGAAATAGCTATGAAATTCGACACAATTATAGTTTCTGTGTACGACCAGCGCAGAACGCAAATTTTATATGTTAAGCATTGGCTTGTCTTATTTTAATTAAATAAAACGTTACCCAGACTGCGGTATGCACACAATTTGAAGCTTCTGTAATACATAAGTTGTGTCTTACAGAATTAGTGACGTACGGCATTTAGTCACCTGTAAAAAAGGTTTTACAGTCAAACTGTATTTGATGTCGAACGATTCTATACTTATAATTGAATGACGATGGGAGATCGCTAGTCATTTCAACTCGGCTATGGACAGAACTGATGGTGGCTGATACAACTACAAAACTAGTTAATGAAGCAATAAGATTGCTCTGTTCGTTTGTTTACCTTCACTGCGCAGTTATTGGAATAGTAATGATCCACTGTGGAAACAAACTGCAAGACCAACATTGGCTAATGCGTTTTCTAGAAATGCAATTTGTGATCGAACAATATTATCTAGACTCCAACACATCGATTACAAAGCGATGGAACTAACTTTTATAAAAGTTCCAGAGACTTCCGTTATTCGCGTTTATTAAAAGATGGCATACGTTCAGAAATCGACAGACATAGACTTGTCTGAACAAATATAATAAACCTGATGAGGTTTTGTGTTTGTCTGAACGCACTACTATCTGGAACTATAAGTCGAATTTGAAAAAAACTTTTTTTTGCATTCATGAGGAAGCTTATATATATAGGCTATACTGTATCGCTGCAACCAGTAGGACCACGTAAAACCGCGGGGGGCTGCTAGTGAAATAATATGATTATCGAGATGAAATTTGTTTTAGATAAAATTTTAAATGTTTATTGTTTTCACATTGGGTTTATTGTTGTTCACAGTGGGTTTATTCAGTCTGATTCTCAAAATCACAACTTGCGATCTACCACTACCACTGGAAAATCGCACAAAAAGTAAAGGGGAGCTGTAAATTTGTATGAAGCCACATTCTTTTTCCCTCTGTTATTGTCCTGTCTGTGATATTGTTCAAGGTTACTACCAACTACGAAGTAAGAATGTAGTAGGAACAAGTGTCACTGGGCGGGCACCTCTCGCTGACATGATATCGCCGTACAGTGACATCTTCGGTGTCCCTTTTCGTATCGTTCGTTAGCAGCCGGTGGCTCACCGGACGGGAGGAACGCAACAGGGTAGCGCACCGTTATGGTCATTGTGCGGATGTTCATAGACATCGGTATTAAAAGGACTCTGATAGCTCGTTTGCCCTCCTATACTATAAAAATAGTAAATAAGGAGTTTACACCTAAGTACAGGCAAACCTTGTGTTTCTCATTAAACACAAGGTGCAGTGTACATTTTTACTTTTAATCCACGCCCATGAACCTCATTTGATTTGCGTCTATTTCGCAACTCGCTCGCCCATACACGTGTCATACGTACACATTTATAAAACGTTAAGCGCGATTGCCAGAGGTAAAAACACAAACTCCGAAAAAGAGGCACAATTTTTTTTTTAGGTCCTTACACATGAAATTGGCGTTTTGTATAGGAGGAAAAAACGCTGAATATTCTTTAACATAATACATTTAATTAGTCAAAGTATGAACCATTGTTTTCTAGGAATTTTTTCATGTCATAGGTAGTTCATTGATCCCTTTACTAAAAAAACCAGGCTGTCGGGAACCAATAAAATCTTTGAAGGCGATTTGGACTGCCCCATCGGAGTTTAATTTTGACCCTGCATGGGAGATATTTGTATAGAAGTTATCCAAATTTCCAAAAAAATTGTAATCTGTTGGAGCAAGGTCCGGGGAATACGTAGGAAGTCTTAGATTTTCCAATTGAAGCTCTTTAATTTGCTAGCCGTCTGTTGCGCAGTGTGTGATCTAGTGTTGTCGTGAAGCAGCAGAGGCGTGGAGCGATTGACGAACCTAGGTTGTTTAGCAGCTAGGTTTTCCACCATAGTTTGCAATTGCTGACAATAGACGTCAGCCGTTATAGTCTGGCCAGATTTGAGAAAACTGTAATGAACAATGCCGGCACTAGTCCACCAGACGCTTACAAGTAATTTTTTGTGGTTAATTTTCGCTTGGGACAGGATTCAGCTGGTTGGCCAGGATGCAGCCACTGCGCTGAGCGCATCCGCTTATCGTAAAGAAACCATTTTTCATCACAGGTTCACTATTGTGCCGGTTCAGAAATGTCGACTGAAGCACAAATACCTGAGTAAATAGTTGTACAAATTTGAATTTGGAATTCCTTACCAAATATATGATTTTACACATTTCCCTCCAATGGGTCACTGGAGCCTCACACACCACACGATCACAAAGCTGTCACTGCCAAACTATAATGTGAGCGAGAGCTACTTCCCCGTGCCGGTCCAATTCGGATGCAATGCAACATGGCAGCATTACATCCGAAACATGTACATGGCGCAAACCACCTGGAATAGCCATGATTTTTAAAGCCTGTAATTTTCTTATAGGTGCAAATAACAATACGTATCACTCGATCAATGAAATCATTCGTCAAATAATTGAGTAAAGTCACCACGTCAAGGAATCGTTAAAGTGGCATGGACCAATGAGATTTCAAACCGCTTCAGAACTTCATCGTCAAAAATTTTAGCAGGAGCTGGTGCGATGCTGCACAACATTCCAGCCGAATTGGCCCAGCATGACTGGGAGGTATCTCTCGCTCTCATAATAGCGCTGTAAAATTACAACCTCGATGTCGCGTTTCGTGTGGTTTATGAGTTTCTAGTGGC
This sequence comes from Eumaeus atala, assembly GCA_017140195.1. Taxonomy (NCBI): domain Eukaryota; kingdom Metazoa; phylum Arthropoda; class Insecta; order Lepidoptera; family Lycaenidae; genus Eumaeus; species Eumaeus atala. Next base: position 165,041 of record JAFELO010010545.1, on the reverse strand, counting down.
CCATTGGGGACAAATGAATATGTAATAATGTCTTCTCTCTGTCTACCCTACTTAACATGTGTTGTTATAAACTCAAATGTCTATACAATGGCAATTCCAGGTCATCAAGAACTCGACATTCTCGCACGCGTCGGACGTGTGGTCGTACGGCGTGCTCCTGTGGGAGCTGCTGACGGGCGAGACGCCGTACAAGGGCATCGACGCGCTGGCGGTGGCCTATGGGGTGGCCGTCAACAAGCTGACGCTGCCCGTACCGAGCACCTGCCCGGAGTCGTGGAAGGTGCTCATGGAAGGTGGGTAGAGAGTGGGAAACGAGCATAACCGTCGAGCAGTTGTGTTGCCTTCCTTCCTCTCTAATGGGCCACCGGCTACTCACAAGCCACACGAAACGCGACGATGCTGTCACTTTACGGCGTTACCATGTGACCGAGAGATATCTAAGGAATTTTAAAAATCTTTCTCATGCCGAAAAACGGTTCACTCATATCCGCCAACTGGCCACCGGCTATTCACAAACCGGCAGAAGAGCTCGCACTTGTAAGGAGATGTCACGTGAGCAAGACACCTCCCCGGTCGTGACAACCCAATTCAGCATGACACCAGCTCTTAGTACATTTAAAGGCTAGACCACATCACGCCACTGAACGGAAAGCCCGTACACTTTTGCAGCGTGTTGGCACTCCAACCCCCGCGAGCGGCCGCTGTTCCCCGAGATACTGGAGCAGCTGGAGAGCATCCGGATGTCGGAGTTCACACGCGCGCCGCACGAGTCCTTCCACACCATGCAGGACGGCTGGCGGCTGGAAATCGAGGAGGTGCTGCGGGACCTCAGGAGGAAGGAGAAGGTGAGCTGCCCGTCTCCCTCGCACATTTACGAAAGTCTGCCAAATTCAATTCATAAATAAAAATAAGAGTTTAGATTTGAAAACATCTTTCAGTTCCAAAATATAGCCCAGCCCGGAGAAGAAGTGGCGAAATAGATCCAACGGATCTGCGTTTGGCTTTGACGTTGGCTCAACATGCATAAATATATTTAAGTATTATGCGTATATCTACGTTACCGAGCTGTACACTACCTGCACATGTAATATTGTAACTTATCACTTGTTTGTATTAACATTGGGTGCTGTTTTCGTTTGCAACGCTCACATAGGAATGCAAAACTATTGAGGAGGTTAGTGCCAATCTACACTGTTACAGCACACACTTGAGTTGCGCGCTTACAACTGTACTTGTCGCCCCTGTGATCTAATGTCATGTTTGACAAAGTCTTTTCCATGTCGCAAAATTTTATTTTTAATTTGCAAATGCTGATAGTTTTATTTTGTATTAATTAATTGTCTTTAATAACATTTGCACGATCCAATTAAATTTGTTATTGGCAATCATTTGTTAAGAATAAAGTATTCTATTAATTTTATAGTACTGCAACATAATCCCACACTTTAATTAAGCATTTCTGTGTCCCATATAATATCTTTTACACAAAAAGGCTACCGTGATCGGAAAAGCGTGGGTAGATTGCGGCTATATGTGACAGGAGCTATTTCTAGATCTGAAAGGTTCCTTTTGCCTTGGCAACCGAGTAAATTTCCTTACGCTAAATCACAATTCATGTCGAGCATGTCATCTTATATAATACTGAATGTAGTGCTGCTATTTACTTTACTACAGTACTGCAATTTTAAGCTGTGCAACAATACACACGTATTATAACAGTACGCTACAGCTTTCTGTGTGGTGTGTACAGGAGCTGCGGTGCCGGGAGGAGGAACTGACTCGAGCTCAGCTGCAGCAGCGACTGTTGGAGCAGAACCTGGCGCAGAAGGAGCGAGAGCTGGAGATGAGGGAGATAGACCTGGCGGAGAGGGAGCTGCACATACTGATAGTGGCCAGCAATATACAGCACCAGCCTCAGCCTCCGCAGCCCAACAAGAGGAAGGGTGAGTGTAGCACGGCGTGACGTCATACAGTAGGGGGCCAGCAATATGCCGCACCAGACCAGACCAACATGATTTGTGTCTGACCACACGCATGATATTTTTTCAGGCAAGTTCAGTAAGGTGAAACTGCTGAAGAAGGACACCATCTCGTTCCCGCAGAACTTCCGTCACACTCTCACCGTGCGGCCCTCGGACGACGAGTGCAGCGTCAAACAGCTGGTGGCTGTAGCTAGTGATACGCCGCCCGGCTCGCCCGCCATTGTGAGAGCGATCGCGCGTAAGTTACACGCACACGCACTCCCCGTGTAGCTCGTCATGCGTGAGAAAGGCTTTGTTCAGACGGACTGCGCACACTCGAGCAGTGTCGACCCTCGCTGTACATCTTTAACCGCTGTTTAATAATAATATCTGTGGACTTATCACCTACCCTAGTGCTAAGTACCGTAAGAACTTGTGTTACGGGTACTAGACAACTGAAACATATTTTAGATTTTAATTATAGAAATACGTATAATGCAAACATAAGCATCCATGACCTAGGCGGGATGCGAACCCGTGACTTCGGGCTTAACATGCGGACTAACCGCCACGTTACCGACTGAGCCAGCCGGTCATCAAATGTGATAAGCAATCTGTGTGCAGCGAGTCAAGGAGCAGGGATGTACAAGACATCCTGTGCAAAGCATACGGAGTAGAAAATGCGAGATATTTTTAATATTTGTTTCATATATATCAGAAATACTATTATTTTGGAAACTGTTATGTATCTGACCAAATCAGATACTTAATAGTTTTGAGATTGGTCTGAAATGCTAAATATAAAATAGGGTTTTTTTAATACCTCTTATAGATAAAATATTAATCGGGATTTTTCGCATGTATTCTCTAAAATCGTAGCGAAATAAGTAGGTTCAAGACCACTGGCTTATGGGATAGAAGTGTGGAATGAACTGCGCAAAGTTAGATCAAACTGCAAGTGGTTGAATATATAGACTACGCGCAGTTGTTGCGGCGCAGTCCGTCTGATGGTAGTAGCACGCACAGTGCGGAGCCATGTGTATACCACACGTGAAATTTAGGCCACGGTTCTAGCGTCCTAAAGTAAGTGAAGACTTAAGACTACATCAGCGGTCTGTGCACTATGACTGCGTATTATTTGTGTATGAGTCATGGTTCTACAATAGTTTTTTTTATATATGTAAAGAACTCACTTATCAGTGCACCCCTGGTGAGTGTTACCCGTCTATCACCTGTTTGGCCATAATACACTTTAGCTCCGATATCACGTCATATATCATGGACGTAACATTTCCAGTGCCCGCGGACGGCGTGAAAGGCAAGACGTGGGGCCCGTCGACGGGGCACCAGCGGGCGCGTGCGCACCTGCCACTGCCGGCGCTGCGGCCGCGCGCGCACCGACCCTCCACCTCCGCGCCGCACCTACCACCTGCGCGTCCCCCCGCGCGGCCCCCGCCCGCCGGTATGTGACACGCACACGTACATGTACATACAAACAGATACGCGTCGGCATTTGATCTCCGCGCCGCACCAGCCGGTCGCACGCACACTTACACAGACGTCTACACACATTTATGCATCAACCTCCAACTCCACGCCGCACCTGCGGCCCGATGGGCGTCCATGGGCAAATATTCAACCACACACTCGCGTTCATACAACGCGGTCCATACCATTCCTACTATACTAAGTTAATTAACTTTGCGATATCAAAACCTAAACCTAAATAATGAGGAACTAGTATTATTATTGACAGAGACTTATTAAAAATTTATTGCACTTACAATTAGTGACTCACTCATTACATCACCGCCGTACCTATTATCTACCCAACTGAACAATTATCAGCATTTCACTTAACCATACATTGCCACTTTAAGTAAAGGAGATTCTCAATGAATTTGGGTTTTCTACGGGCAGCAGTGTACAGTCACTAGTTGACCAAAGATGCACGTAAACATATGTTAAATGCTGTGTTGCCATCTGAAAGGGTTTGGTATTCGTTGTAAGAGGCCAGAAGTAGTCCGATTCCGCTTCTGATGGAGATGATGACCACGTGTAATAGTAGACACAATATTCGGTTATCCAAAAGATTTGTTTACACGCATTACCAAGAATAGACAAACGACCGGCAACAGGTCTGAGAAAATTGAAAACACATGCAGTGAATAAAACCCATATGCCTGCGTATGTGTGAAGTTAGCTTTAGCAGTGGACGAAATTGGCTCCCCCACTATCTCAATGGATGCATCAGATTATCAGATGTGACTGAACACACTTGTCAATGAGTGTCACTGCTACTAATTCCTGTGGTCTATTAACATTATATCGGGTTATTTTTAAAACCAGCAAGTGTTTTTTAGCTTTCCAAATAAGTTTCATCTATATTCCATACAAAAAAATAATTATATTATTGATAAACATTCAATATTAATTTAATGCTTGAATGTTTTAAACTCTTTTCACCGCGCAAAGCGCCAAGTTCTTGGCGAGGTGGCCCTGGCGCCTTATTACGCAGACTTACTAATCTTGATAGTATTACCTGCAGAAGCATATAACATTGTTTCGAGTTATGTCGAAGCGTCTCGTCTGTAACTTTAGCTGTATATGCCCAAGACCCTGCTGGTATTTTAACCTATACCTGTATGTGTTTATTAGGGAACATACCTCTACTGCTTGGCCCGTTCAGGGGGCAGAAATCTTCAAAATACCAAGTTTGGCCACAAGCGCTAAGGTTTTATCACTAAGTCCATTGACTACAGGTCATTAGGGAAACAGGCCTTTAGTGTATTTCAGAAACGGTTGTAAAAAATAGTTTGTGTAATATGGGTATGACTTATGATTTTTTATTGTTACATTACACTTCTTGTGTTTTTATTTCATCAAGCTGATGCTACTTACTCGTGCCAAGATTGTCATACAAATAGTGTTGACTACATTTTAAGAGTCACTAAGTTACATATTAAATGTATAAAGTAGCTACATTCTACATAATACCTAACATTAGAGTAACATCTATTATAATCATAATTAATAACAGGAAAAGAGTACATACAAATAGGATTTGCTTGACGATTGTTTCACAGTGTGACATTTAATGAAAATATTTTTCTGTTTTTACACAATTACACAATTATATACCCAAAGAAATATCCTACTGAAGAATATATCTCTGGCACATTTAGGTGAGTGTGACTGTTGCTTTTGTTGTGAAACTCTATACATCCACATGTCATGTCCCTACTTACAACTTTTAATTATTACTACATTTTTTTATTTCTTTATTAATGTATTAATTATTTGAATTATAATTTAAATTGGGCTTGATTATTCACTTCAAGCCTTGCTGATTTTAGCTACCAGGTTACTTATAATATTTGTCTATATTTAAATGTTATTTGTTTGTGACCCATACATCTCAATGGGTGTTGTGGTCACAGTATCATTCTGATCTCTCATGGCCACACTCCTTTACACTTTTTACGTCAGAGTCCGATGCCGCCATCGCCCTTTGAATCAAATTTCCGGCGTCCTCGCCTGTATATCTGTGTAATATATTATGCAGTTTTTGATGTGCCTCGTGACTGCTACCACCGCATAAGAGAAACATTTAGTTTAGACCGCCAGAAATACAATTATCGTGGCTTTTCTCATAGAATGGGGGATATATGGGAGTACTTTTTACGACTACCAACGTCCGTCAACATCAGCACAATTACTATACCTATGCGTTGCCCTCCTTTTTCATCCCCCTCCCCCAATTTGGCCACCGGCTTGTCACAAACCGCACGAGACGCGACACAACAACAAGATGTTTAAACCAGATTAAATTTCCTTTCATTTTTGTGTGACCGACAGGCAGACACAAATCCTTAATCTTACATATTTTATAGATAAGCCAACTAGGTGCTTAACAGGTTTAAATGTAAATTCCTGTCCGTTTTACTGTGTACACTAGAGCGAACCACACTCATGCCTACAGTACCACCTGTATGTGTGAGTGTGCTTTTTGATCAAGTTAATTAAATGTCTCATTGTACTTCCCTTTAGTAAATAGTTACGTTCTTCTTCTATATTATTGATTATCTAAATCCTATATGTATGTACAAGATATTAACGTATTAACAAGAAATTCGTATAAATAAGCCTTTAACACGTGTATAACTGAGAGATGAATCGCAGGGGTGATAGCGATAGGCGCAATCGAGGAATCGAAACGAAAACCGCGCAAGTCGAAATCGCAAGTGCGCACACCGAAGGGCAACCTCGCCAAAAAACGATCCGGTAGCCACGACGATCTCCTATACGAAAACGACGAGCCGAGGAAAAATCGATTCTTTTGTCCGATGTTCACCTCCACCTCCGACATACCCCACCACTACGACACTGTCTTCGACATACCCGACAAAGGCAGGAAGGGTAGTGTGGAGGTAAAGAGAAATTTCCTAAAAACCTTGCGGTCGAATAGTCTCGCGGGGTTCTTGGCCGTGGCCACTAACATGTCTTCGGAGACGGCAGAATTGCTAAGGGACGAGTAACTTAAATTGTTCAAACTGTCAGTTCAAAATTTAAGTGTCAATGTCGGCGTGACATTGACACCGTACAAAGTGTTGCCATATGTGAGACATATCAAGTCAACATTCCTCTCCGAGAGTGCATTCTTTATTTAGCTCCGTAATAGGGGGCGTCCGTTTATTATGACTCGATGTAAGCTCAGAATTTTATAATAATGAATCAACGGTATGTTGAGTTACGAACACGACACTACACGGTTTTTAAATTAAAAATTCACGCCAATCATGATCGAGCCTTTCTGCCCTTTTGCTCTTCCGCTGCAGTTAGATCACATCCTGAATGTGAAAATGACCCTGATATGTAGTCCTTCCACAAATCTCTACACAATTGTACACCATAAGAATACGTTTTCATCTTCCAGATGTTTTCTTGAAAGTATGCAGTACATTAAGAGTAATCTAAAGTGTCTGACATTGTCACTATAACACGTAAGTTGGTTGTGAGCCGGCTAAGCGTCCCTTGTGCCAATCAATCAATCGAAACGTTTCCGATGTTTTTTTTGGTTTGGTTACCACATTTTCCATGGTAATCGTGTTTGTACTAACCCAACAATGTAATTTTACGCTTTTATTTAACTTGGCTACTTTTTCTGCTTTAGCAGAAGTTATAACACCACCTCTCCCCACTCTTTAAAATCTCTGCTAATTAATGGACGCTCTCTTAGTTCGACAAATAATTGTAGCAATCTCTTAATTATATGCACACTAACATATGTTAATACTCAAACTCAGTTCTCGTCCCTAGCTGTTTTTGTAATAAAGTTCCATGGATTTGATATTAGTCGATATCACTAGATTATAAGTTAAAAATTAAAAGACTTATTTTTTATTAGATTTAATATAGATTTTACGAGTACCAGTGTTATAAAGTTAAAGAAAATACAACCGAATATTTATATTTTGTATGATCATGAGTTTTACAAATTTACATACATTTTTTTACAAATATAAGTGACGCGTAAATCCAATCCTAGTAATGTATTCATAGAGCATTTATTAAGTGTATGTTTTGTTATCGTACGTAAATATAGCTTATGAATCATAGTTGTACAGTGTCGGTAGCAATTATACGAAAAAGAAAATCTAAAAAAAATATGGTTAGGTAGTTACACAGTAAAAAAAATATGGTTAGGTAGTTACACAGTAGAAAAAAAGATTTAGTTAAGTTTGTTAAGATTTAAAGTAAGTTATTTAGAACTTTTTAGATATAAAAAAGACTCAAAGATCTTTTTAGACTGAAAACAAGTAGGATCTTGCCAAAATTTTTATTTTTACCCAGGCACTATCGCATATATTACTTATCTTATTAATTTTTTGTCTGATAATCCTGCAATGCTCTAAAGTTGGAATTGATTAAATAACAATTTATTTTCTCCATTGCCGCTCTAAAGGAACATCTCAAGACAATCTGCCATATCCTTGTAAGTATTCTCTTGTAACGTGAAATCTCATTTTTTTGTATTGACTTGTCACAAATGTGTTTATTTTTTGGATCTTTTTTTTGGTTTGGCAGATTTAGGCAATCAATAGTAGTTAAGTTTTGATAGTAGGCCTATGTTAATTAGATTTTAAACTATTATTACTGAATGTTGAGTGATCCGAAATATTTTTGCTCGATGAGGTGTGTGTAGTGTCATTTTCAATTTTTTATGTTTATCTATAATTTCGTTTTGACAGTTGATATTTTTTTAATTTTGTAAATTGTAAGCATTTGTTTGCTTTCAGCCTATGTCTAGTAAAATAAGCGCTATGCATGCTTTCAGTTCATAGTTACGCTATATATATATATATATCGTTATCTTCTATATATGTATCTGTCGTACTTACTTATATGTTAGTTTTATGATAATACGCTTTATCTTTCACCATGTCATACGGCACGCCTTCAAATGTTTACAATGGTCTAATATTGAGTTTTATATGGAAGTCCATGTGAATCAATTTTTATACTTTTCATTTTATTGTTTTGAATATTACGCTGGATGGATATTTTATAATATTTTATAATGTAGCTTTTTGTAACATTTTCCGTATACATTTTTATTATATTTATTGTTCCGACTTTTTGTGTGCACCATCACATTGGCTTCCAGTAAGGTTCGTAGATATATTAAGACGACATATTATATTAGTACAAACACACCTTTCTGCTGTAACAAACGTTCCTGTGGTGGTGGACTTCGGTAAACTTAAGAGGCTCAGATGTTAGTTAACGACCAGAGCAGTTAAACATTGTTCCATACACAAGGTGGTCACTTTAAGCCTCTGGCGCACAAGGTGGGTGTTGCTTAATGTTCCCTATTTCTTTTTCTTGCAAAGAAAATAGATGTTAGCACAAGATCCATTATAATTTTACTTTTTTATTTAAGTGATCTTTTATAATTGACAAATTCGTTGTTTACAATGCTAAAAAAGTGGCCACCGTAAACTAGCTCAGTCTATGTAATAATGAAATTTGTTTATACTCTTTGGTGATCTGGTTCTTAATTATTATATTATCTAGTATTTTTTTATATATTAAATAAATCCATACCATAAAATCGACGCTGGTGTATTTTTTTAACATGGGAATACTAATAAATAGCTACTAACGAACCCCATAACAGAAAATCCGTTCGTGAATAGGCGAGAGCGATGATGAATTAAATTATAGGTGAAGGGTGAAATAAAAGCTTTCTGCTTCGATTCTAATTGGGATATGCGAAAAAGAAGAAAAAAATTAACGAAATTTAGCATTAACATTGAAATGTTAAATAACAATCAGACAGTGCCATGACAAGTTTTGTGCACACACGTAAGTATTAAACATTATTTCTACACTATGCTTTTTATGTTGCTTTATACACATGAACTGTTTGGCATGTATAGATGTGTGTAGAGCACGGGTGAAGTGAGAACATCTGAAGATACACTTTAAAACAGCTGTAAGCGGACTACAGTTGCACAGTGTTGTCTCGCTCTAATGAATTCACTTCTGAACATATGTTAACTACGTTTGTCGGTAATTAATATCTGCATTCAAGGAAAATATCATTCAAAGTTTTGTCGAAATAAAAAAATACATTTCCAGGCTTTTTACACGGGTATAGGTCAATGTGATTATTGCTATGATTATACTTTGTATTATAAATCATTTCATTTCCTAATTGCATTTGAATTGTTGTAAAAGCACGCACTAGCTATAGTCCACTAACGCGCCTGTTTTCCATTCATATAGGTTGTTTTCTTCCTTACACAGACTTCAGTCCTGATGACTGGGGACCGGAGTTCCCGCTTAGCACATCATCTAGATATACCATACCGATGCCGACACTTTATAGTACCGAAGGTATGTGTTCCTCTAGTACTTAACACGGTTTTCGAATATTAATTTTACCGGAAATTTGTAAAATACAATAAAAATATTTAAACATTTTATAATTATAAAAAATAATAACTGTTTAAACCCTTACGAATATTTGACAATAAACTTCATTCGTGTCCAAATTTTATTTTCTAGCCTATATTACTTTATTTATTAACAATATCTTGTTTTAATTATAATGAATATAATGAATATATTTTGTTTTTATTTTAGGGTACAAATATAAAAAACCTAGTATAATAGAATTGGTTCTGTACAACATGGCTGCCTTGTTGGGAGGTGTCGCAGCGGGCTACGACGTAAGGGTGTCAAATGTTAGCCCTTTACATCCAACTTTACAGCCACACAAGTAAGCTACAATTGTTCTTAAACTTCCTTCTTACCTGGCGTTATGGTACTACCACATTTCTTTCGTTTTTATTAAATGTATTATTGTACCTTTATTTGGTTTTATAGTGATGCGTAAACTTATAAAGGCACTTATTTATTTTGCTAACGTTTCAGGCCAGAAGCAGAGACTGATGCAATAGGAACGTCAATATATGAAGGATACGGATATGCTCACAATACATATCACGGCCCTACGCGCCATCTGCGAGCTCCGCTGAACTCCATCACGGGGTCACCTGTGAGTATAAACGCTTAATGTCCAGAATGAATACATCAAATCTACACATTGTTGTTGTTGTACTCTTGTGTGTTGATGCGTTACGTCGGGACGACATACGGAGGGCTGTGCGACCACTCCAGGAGATGGACTCTAGGTGAGGAGTGTTGCGTGTACGATGGCAAGCTATAACACATCACTGAGGTACACCCCCGAGGTGTCCTCAGCTCATGGTCCAACACAGGCAGTAGCCATCACAGCTGTCACCACTATGTAAATACCTTGACAGATATGCAACAGTTGTTTTTAAAACATTAGCAAACGTCGCGGGACGTAAATACCTCACCTCATATGCAACAACTTCTGGTCTATGACTTGAATCTTTGTGTCACGCATGAAATAAACATTGATTAAAATGTTCATTTGGATGTTATCAAATGTACGTACCTGCTTACTTGTACTCGGGACAAATCAATGTACGTACCTGCTTACTTATACTCGGGACAAATCAATGTACGTACCTGCTTACTTACACTCGGGACAAATCAATGTACGTACATGCTTACTTATACTCGGGATAAATCAATGTACGTACCTGCTTACTTATACTCGGGATAAATCAATGTACGTACCTGCTTACTTACACTCGGGACAAATCAATGTACGTACCTGCTTACTTATACTCGGGACAAATCAATCGTGGATCAAAGTGATCAGTGTGGCGTGACGAGCAACACTGAGTATATAATAAACAGTGATTTGTTTATTTTTCAGATATCAAGTTTACAAGTAGAAGAACAAAAGCCGATTCGCTTCACAGACTCACCGACACACTACGCGCACCCCTCGCCGTCGTCGGGCTACGGCCACTCGGCGCCGCCGCTGTCCGGCACCTCCGGACTCGGAACCAACTACACCTCCACGCAGCCCACGCCTTCACCCAGGAGGACGTCGTCTTCCACGTCCGACCATCTGGTCGACCTTTACCATAACTACAGAGAAAACTTTCAGCCTTCACCTTCGCAAGATCGATCCCAAGAATACTACTACAGAGCCGAGACTTGTACGTACGACAGGACGGCCGACTATGTGGTGAAGCATCCGTACTTCGAATACGACGAGTGCTCCCCCTTCGAGTACAGGGAACCCGCGCCGGACTACAGGCCGCAGTACCCCACACACAGACGGACGCCGTCCAACTCGTCGGCTACCAACTCCCACGCGGAGGAGTTCTCTCCGTCCAGACAATTCAGATCAGAGAAGTACAGTAAAGAGAGGCGCGAGGAATATCGCACGCCCATATCGGAGTACCCGAGGATGTCCACCGACTACTCTCTCCCGAGAGACTTCTACAGACAGGAATCCCAGGAGAGGACTGATCCGGAACGACCAGCTAACCTGGGCTTAGAGTTAGCGCCAACGAAATTGAGGTCTAGTCTTAAGAAGTATAAGAAATCGAGCGCGTCCGGGGGCAGTTCGGGGGGCTCCGGCGGGGGAACGCCCACTAACCCCACACCCCCCGATAGTCTGCCCAGCGAGAGTGACAGCTCGTACGCGTCGGCGCGGGACTCAGGGTCGCAGTCTCGAGTGCGCTTCAGCCCCGGAGCCCCTCCGAGACGCTCGTAGCCCCGGCTCACCCGGTTCCCCCAATATCTCGTGTGATCCCCCGCTTTACTTTCTCTCTCAGTTTCAGATGCGACTTAGCCTTAGCTTAACTTTGTACACCTTCCTTATTGTCCTCAAACGACGACCGGGTTACAGGCACGCTTCGCTCTTAGGTTTTGGCTATTGTTTACGAAAAAAAATTACGTTAAGCGTATTTAAAATTACGTTAAGCGTATTTAAAATTACGTTAAGCGTATTTAAAATTACGCTAAGCGTATTTAAAATAATTATAGTAATGATCATCACCGATAACTATCCTCATTAAATATACTCAATGGTGTGGGACGTTTCATATATTTTCCATCCATTCACTATCAATTGCTTGTTTTTCAATATTTTCCTTGCTAATTTCCGTTCCGTTTTTGTGTAATCTTTAAACGGAATGAACATTTCACTAGAATATGGTTCGAGCGAGACTTGAACTGAGTACTTGTTGGAGACTTACTATTTAAATTAGAATTTTAAGGACCAAACGTATCGATATCTTGTATTTCAGTTCAAAATGAACAAAATTGTTGTATTTGTCTGTCAATGTCTGTAGGTTATTTTAATCTTAAATGTACCTATCTCTCCCCTTAATTTCTTATTAATAACCCTCACTCAGGTAGTCCATAAAATTCAAGTTAGCTATATTTTGGCTGGACCTATAATTGAGTTCTACGTATGCACATACATTTGTGGCTTAAAGTTCTTTGTTTCTAAAACGAAGTTGCATTTTCTTGACTAAGATTTCATTTCTACGAGGTATTTATTTGCATACAGCGATTTATTTTAAGATTGTGTTCATACTTGTATAATAATTAAGAGATTGAGCCTTGTACGGTTAGTATTATATAATGAAATTAATATAAATCGGTAGCGACGAGTAATTGTAAATATACGTCAGACAAGTTCGAATATCAATCGCCGGTGCTCTACCATAAGTCGCCTATCGTTGAATTAAAATTCCTAATAATTGACATTAAACTTACTAATAACACGCGATCCATATTTTTCGAATTTTTAAATAGAGAATTTGTAATATTTCATTAAATAACGAATCGTAGCAGACATGAGCATGGATATATGCGTACGTTTATTGCGTGCGTGCACGAAGCGCACACTTGCATGCGCGTACGTGCGCGAATAAATGTGCGTGCGATCATGTGCCTGCCGAGGGTAGGGGCGAAAAACGTGACATGTACAAATGTATATAATATAACGCCCTGTACAAGCTTGTTTTATTTATCCGCCATTTTGTTGTAATACATTTTTGTTTATATTATATACATTATTTTACGTTATTTACATAGTACAAATATATTTTAAGATCGAGATTCGTTTTCTAATCGTGTGTATAGACTAACATTGTATACATTAGGTTACATTTTGTACAAAACGAGGAATTAGATATTTTTTTTACTAAAATATCATGTAGCCGTAGGCAGCTTTATATCCCGTCGAGTGTATTTTAGTGAGACCAGAGATCTGACAGATACTCTTAACTGATGTTACGCTTTATATAACCAACACGGATGCGTCGCCGCGGGGGCCTCGCGCACAGCACACTGGCGACGTTGTGACGAAATTATAACATCTAGTGGTTGAGGGCTCACCGATGTGACGACCCGCTGTTCATATTCATTGGTTACAACCAATTCACACATCCTCTGTTCGTTAAAGACAACTTTCTGTTTCCTGATTAATTTTTCAAATTGAATTAATTACTGTGATATTTAAAATATCCAGAATAGTCATACAGGTAATATCGTTCATTGGTTTTTTACAATATATTATAATTCGGATACAACGTTTCCAACGCCATCTGTTGGTAAATGGCGAGGGCCGCGTGCGATGCGCTTAGAGATCGAAATTAACTTTAAGATGTATATCGGTATTAAATAAACATTAGCTTTGATATTGTTAGCGGAAACCAGTGCCTCATACGAGAGAAGCCACGGGAAAGGATATGTATTGTAGGTTGTTATACCCGATGTAAGGCCAGGCCAGTAATGTTTGTATATTTTTTATTTTATTTTTGTGCAATAATTTGTAATTTTTTGCGTCCATTTTGTTTTTAATAAATTCATCGTGAATGTGACAGTATTATGCAGTAGGTATTGAAGTTGTGTAAGGTGATATTATTGTATGTTAAGGTGCATTAGACACGGGTGCCAATTCTGGATTCGTCGGCAGATCGAATCGTTGAATCTC
>JAFELO010010545.1:92943-150373 GCA_017140195.1 Eumaeus atala | reverse complement strand
GTGCTCAGTTTACCTGACCGTACAACGATAGTGTGCTCAGTTTACCTGACCGTACAACGATAAGAGTGCTCAGTTTACCTGACCGTACAACGATAGTGTGCTCAGTTTACCTAACCGTCCAACGATAAGTGTGCTCAGTTTACCTGACCGTACATCGATAAGTGTGCTCAGTTTACCTGACCGTACAACGATAAGTGTGCTCAGTTTACCTGACCGTACAACGATAATGTGCTCAGTTTACCTAACCGTCCAACGATGGTGTGGTCAGTTTACCTCGTCATACAATGCCCCTACTTACTACGTCCTAGCCGACACAAATGTGGGACCTGATGATCTATGCTGCAGACACTAAGACCAGTTGTAACGTCGGTGTGTAGGTGTTAGAATATACTTATTTTTTCATAGCATAAGGGGGTTAATGGAAACTACCGACGCCAGCGTTACCATTATTCGTCCTTCAATTGTCCAAAGGAAAGTCACAAATCGCACGAACCGCGATTGTAAACAGTATTGGTGTCATTTCACTAGGACTTGTCTTGTTATGGGAGTAGTATATACTCGAAGTGAACAATTCCTGGAATGAAGCTAATGAAAGCACGAACAACCACTTATACTAATCCTTGTGTCTCACTACACCTACTGGATCTATATCCAGTAGGTGTAGTGTTATATTTACTTACTACTAGACATTTACTTGATCCGTGATCGAAACCAGTCCGTCCATGTTAACAGTGAGCACTAGATCGGGGATCCCCAACCCACGCAAGTGTCCGGAACCGAATGTTAAATGAGCCCTGGAGACTTACCTTCTACTGCGCCGTACAGGACCCAATGCGATGGTCTGAATAGGTTAGAGACTATCGGGGTCCTCTACACTGCGCGTACCGTGGACAGCAGAGAAGTGTGAGCGGTCACGGTCTTCTTTATATATATATATGTGAGGTGAGAATTACTCATTAGGGTAAGTAAAGTATCTTTCCGCAAAGGTTCCCGAAATTGGAATCTTGAATTGTTTGAGCTGTAGATTGCAGTCCAAAACAGCTTTGGATATCACTACCTTAGTCTTGTTGGTATTTTTTAAAAAGAACGGGAAACAAGACCAGGGGTGATCAACTTACCGGTACCGCGTTTGATTTTTCTCTAAATTTATGTACTTTTGGTCTCAATGCTGAGTCTGATGAACGATTTGTGAAGTGAAACAAGCAACAAAACACAAGAAACGCGACATATCTGTCACTCCCAAGGCGGTATATTTTACCTACCGCCAGGCAGACAGCACAGTCACAGCCCCGGTATCACGTAATTGAGCGGAGGTACCTCGCCAATCGTTCCGCAAATCACTCTTATATCTTTCAGAGATCGATTCATCGATCTGTAAAGATTAACCCGGAGCACGTGTCAGTTTGTGTCCCACTCGAGTCCAACAAATAGAATTTCAACTGACCTTTGACAGTAATTACGTAACAAAATCTTGTTCCACCTAAACAGGTTCCTTATTCTAATTCACAGACGCTCGGACTATAAAACCTTCAATAAATAGCAAATTAACGATCACGTTTTGTTCTTATAGCAGTTTGGTATAAGGCAAACGAGTGGTAGGAGGTAGGAGCTTTGATGACTATGACGCCCAAAAACAGGCATAATTTTTACGTGTTGCCGTGTTCTCATCTCCACTCATCTCTCTCTCTCATCACACACACAAGTAAACTCATGATGTAGGTTTAACAAATGTAGGACGTAATCTCTAAGTAGGGTTTTTTATAGTATGAGGGGACAAATGGGCAGTCCGAGAATTTTGTAGACTACCGACGCCCATAAACATCTGCAAAGAGCTTTTCCCCAATGAACATGGACTATGGCGATAGCATAACATTCAGGCCCCGATCGAGCGGGCTCAATTGGGCAGCACGCAGCACAGCACTACCTACTAATTACTGTAGTAATAACGAGATGCGGACGTGAAACGTTAAGTTTTGGGTGACCAGAACATTAGGTAGACCACCAACAGTCTCCAACTGACTCGAGTATCTCAATAGTCTCGCACGCGCGCCGAGGTGGAAGGAGCCCCAGACATGATGGTTCTACCAGCCCCCACGATAATGCACGGCCAGCTTTAGCTGCCGCGCGTGAGCTGCTCTCTCGTTAGAAGGGGGGGGGGGACCGGACACCTCGGCCAAGATAATAATAGCCGCTTTAGCAAATCATTTCAGTGCCAATGCCTGCGGGAAACAAGGAGGGGTCTGTCCCCTTATCGACCAAAAATTTCTCCTAGACCGTCGACTTGTCTTACACTAACCGATGAAACTGCACTGGACACTTCCGTCAGCATAGAGCAGTAAAAACGCGCCTATGTACAACTATAACGGTAACAATTTTATACTCGGATCGGAGAGGTATCTTTCCACTAATTAACATGATACAGTTTCAACGTTACGGCTCAAAATTTAACAAAAGTAATAAGTAGCTAACTACTGCCAACTGCCAGCGGCACGCGGGCACAGGATCATACATCTTTGCCGTTGGACATATGGTTAGGGCCGACAGTTTTCCCGTGAAAATTTTAAGACCTTCTCGTGGTGTTGGGGGTCGGGCAATGTACAAAGGATGAGAGTGGAAAGTGCTATTCTGCACAGCAGCGGCGTTGGGCCTGCACGACCGGGGAGGTACTTCTCGCTCCCATGATACCGGCGTAGTGACATAGAGGTTCGAGTAGCCCATCGGAGGGGAGGAGGAAAAGAACACAGCGCATCAGCTTATTAATTGTGCGGATGTTGCGATTTACCTCAGAGTTGAACTGTATGAAGCATCAATCGCATTGCAGACCTCGCGGGCCACGGCACCCTTGAAGTAAAATTTTGGACCCCGCGAAGAGTGTGCCCCAGGAGGTTTTAAACGTTGTAATAATAGTTATATTTATTATTTGTGCAGTTTATTTCACATGTATAAAACATCAACATACACAGGATTGTATTAATGATATGACGAGGGAAACGAACTCATCTACTCATATCATCCTGTTATCTTCTAAATAAATTCGTTGCTGATCCTTTTAGCAGGACAGATCTTCCAATAACAACTAATTATAGGCAACAAAATCAATAGGTGCTAGTTGGAAGCCAGCTCAATTGGAAGAGCCCCCTCTTCTTAGGTAGATCATATCACCTAAACAAGAGAACCACACAATCTAGAACTAAGGAGACATAGCTAAACAAGTAGAGACGGTATTTGTTCAGTGACTGTTAGCTATATCCGAAAGTGAAATGTCGCGTTTCCTTCAGGACATGTGTTACGCCGATGGGAATGTATTATCTGCTCTGCACATTGAAGATGTAACCCATAAATATCTACATAGTTTTCCTGCAGATGCGTTGCCCTGCATGCTTCTCCCCCTCCAATAGGGCACCGGCTACTCGCAAATTGCACAAAACACGACAACACACCTGTCACTTTAGTGGCATCACGTGGGCGAGAGATATCTTGTGAGTCGTGAGGGCCAAATAATTTTTATAAGGATCTAGGAAATAGCTTTCCTACATTATCATAAAGGGAAGGATTTCCCAGGGGCGTAAAGAATTTCTGTGTTCATTGCGGTCATTTGCAATGAATACTTACTCAGTGCTCCCCTATGGCATCACTCCCACGAACAATAAAAGTCAACAGTTTACAAAAACAATGTATTTTATCACGGTTTACAATGCATAGTATGTCTGTGAACATATAACTCAGTGAACTTGTATAATGCCTTAGGATTTACACATGGCTCTACCTTCCGTAGCAAACCAAATTTATTGTATCAAAAGATATAAAATCTCTTTCACAATCATTGTACCTACAACTACATTACATAAAATATACGTAAATAATATTCTTACAATTTCAATGAATTTCAACATTTTGGAATGTCATACATTTATAAAGTCTCAATTATCACAATAATTTACAATCAATATTTAAAATCTAATAGAATATGACTAGAGCTTTATAATAGCTGAACCAGATCCGGACATTTGACTGACCTGGTGGGATGCGAGACCACGAGCTAAATCAACATTATTATGAACTTGCGTTATTGAGCTTCACATTGAATTACAAAAAAATAACAAGCACAACAACAAGCACAATACTTTAGGCGCGATGCCAACAAGATCCAGATCACTACTCCGCCATAACACACGCGCCTGTAGCGCAACTATCTAAACACCTAACTATATGTACTTACCACTAGGTAGAGTCATCATGTGCAAAAATACTATCGGTCTTACAGTCTAAATACTTACAACTGTACATGTTTTGGTATTGAGGGTAGTTTCAGTCGATTGGTGGACAGTCGTAACCACTGGCAATTTGGATTATAACTACGTAAGTATGAATTTTGCAAGAAAAAAAAAGTTAGATCTACATGCAATTACTTATAACGTAACGTTTACACTGACCAAGTAAACCAACCTAACGTGTGTCACGACAGCAAGCAAAATGATGTACCAGTTCCTAAATGTCAAATCAGTAAGAATATGTATCTTCACGTCTCAGACACAGTATAAATACTTATAAGACAGGGCAGTAATTTTATCTTCTGTTAATTTATTCAAATTGAGAAGTCCTAACAATTTAGTATTAATAAGTGTCACATGTAATTTGCTCTGACCACAATAAAACATTAAACGAATGTTACTGATACTTGAGGAGTTATTGAGGTTTGGACGGCATTTCCCCCATTTCAGTGTCAAGTGAACGCTTGAAACGTGATCGCTTTTGAGAGGCTTCGGCTATGAACAATCCATAATCCATATTTCAATGTAAACTGCAATTATTATCATCTGTCCCTTTCCACTGCCCGGATTCTTTCAGTTACGAGGTTTTATTTGTATCCCTTTCTTATAGAATTGGTTGGGATGCTGCGTCCCGGACTTGACTTAGCTACTTATTATATATGACGGCGCGTTTGAAACTGGGATCATAGGGTGACGCCGGCGACGGTACCGCTGTGCTCAGACACTGGCGCGGCTGTACTACTGTGATTCGACAGCAGCGGCAGAGCCATTGTGATTCCTGCGTCAACTCCCTGTCAACCCAGACACAACTCCGAGTGCTAGCTTGTAAGAGACTCTGGTGAACATGGGACAGTATAGAACAGAGCGGCCAACAGTTCAGTGGTCGAACGAGTTACGTGTCCAGTGGAGTGTCTCGTGAAGTAGTGTTGATCTTTAATTAGACGGACCAGATACATTTAATTAGACGGACCAGATACATTTAATTAGACGGACCAGATACATTTAATTAGACAGACCAGATACATTTAATTAGACGGACCAGATACATCTATTGTAAAACTAACGTGCAATTGTTAGACTGCATAGCTGTGTGTAAATGTAAGAATGTATAACTGTATTACAAGACGTGTAAAGCTACGTGCGTTATATTATTTCTCTCGCCCGGATACTCACGGCTATTTCCATACCATATGTACTATAAATAGAACAGGGACCAGGATAAGAAAGAAGACCGCCGTGCCTTCCCTTTATATAAATTTGATTCATGAATATACGTGTCTCGTTGGTTATTTTTATCGTATTGTCAATGGCCGTGACATAACTTGCATGTTAAGGTGATTACAATGAAAAGTAGCGTTTCAAAAAACGAAGCAATACTGTTTCATTAGAACAGGGAAGCTGATAAGATAAAGTATTCATGAGGGCGCATTTGATACTGGGGGGAGATCTAGTTTTTACCTGACATTAAACTTACATTGGAAGCATTGTATATTCTTATATTAAACTTATTTATTACAATAAACTTATTTACTCTTAGACATGTAGGTGTACATTTCATTATTATTGATCAATGACATTTATACTAATAATACAGAGTGTCTGGTAGTGGGGTGCAAAGTCTCAACGAGGTAATAGCCTAGCTCATTTAGATCATTTTGAGCTCAACATGTCTCAGAGCATAGTATGATAGTTTTTTTTTGTTCAATTTTTAAGATTTTTTTCAAGAAACTATAAAATTGTCTAATGACACGATAGCTAGTTAAGTAAAAATAATTTACTTCCTTAGCTTATTATTTCTTTATTCCACTTCCAACCACTGTTGCGACAAGACATTTTCTATAAAGCACCCTCTGTCGTTTTAAGTTTACCGTGTTAAGTTGTAGCTGCTGTGGGCGCTCCTTCACGCGTAATTTGCATTACTTCATTGTAGAAATGGAGTTTACTAACGAAGAGTATGCTGATATCATTTTCATGTATGGCAGAGCTGACGGCAATGGAGCATTAACACGAAGGATGTACCAAGAGCGCTTTCCGAACCGGAGTTTACCAAACGTGACAGGACAAGGACACTTGAAAACAATTCAAAAAGATATTTCAGACATAACCTAAAGCAAAGTAAAACATAAAAACATGTTACTTACTGTTACAAAAGTACCAGCACCACTTAACTGTCTAATTTTGGAGTTTCTTGAAAAAAAATATTAAAAAATTATCAAAAAAACAACTATCATACTTTGTGATGATCTAAATGACCTAGGCTATCACCTCGCTGAGACTTTACAACCTACTACTAAACAGCCTGTATACAGTTAAGTGTTTGTTTGTTTGCTTGTCTGAACGCGCTAATTTCAGGAACCACTGGCCGGAAGTGAAAAAATATTTTTGTGTTGGATTGTTTATTTATCGAGGAAGGCTATAGGCTATGTACCATGACGCTACAACTAATAGGACTGGAGCTACACGGGTGATACTGAATAAAACAATGATAAGCATCTTGTTAAGTTAAATTGTGTTAGTGTAAAACTTTTTTTTTATTGCGCAAGCGTGTCTTACACCAGTTGCATCTCATTTTTTATTGGTACATCAGTTGCACCCCATTTTCAGTCTCATGATTAACACAAAAGCCTCAGCTCTCTGAGCTCAGCTAATATTTTTTATAATTCCTGGCACAACCCCTCCACAACATAACACATCTTTACACCCTTTTGACGTCATTCGCTTTCAAGGTCTTTGACCACTAGTCAGAACTTTTTTGTTTAAACGACAGCCTGATTGTGGACAAGTATAGCATATCAATTAGGAAATACGGGAGGGCGGAAATACCTTGAAAACAACGCTTTTCTGCATTTTGAGTATTTCCTATCTTCTATAAAATATCAAAGACTGATGATCGATGCGTGGACCGCTCACTGCTCACCGCTCACTGTTAAGAGACTGTAATTCTGAAAGTGATCTTAAACATTACAGGTTACAATCTGTAGTAACGTAAAAATATTTTTTTTCAGCTGAAAATATTAATGATCCTCCTTGAGTATGATTTATCGAAGGTAAACAAACGGCCAGTTATAAAACATTAGCCTTAGATTAAAATAATATTGATATCAGATTGAACTTTCATGGAATTTCTCGAAGTGAAAAATTCAAGGAACCAATACAAGCTTCCGTCAGTCAAACTATTTACGGCGGCGGTTTATAGTTCCGCCAACAACCGACTGCTACCAGCGACGTGCATACAAACAGCTCGTAAACACAAACAGAAGTAGAAGTAGAACATCCTGCAGGAGGGATAAGGTGTGTCAGTGATCCAGAGAGGCTGAGAGGCTTTAGGCTTCCTATCGTCATAATCTCCTTCTTCGTCCTATTATCAGATGATATCGAATTCGGCTACCTCATCTTGGGGATCTGACGACAGCGCCAGTTTTTACACAGAACGACTACCATCTGGCTTTTGCAACCCAAGAAGGGAAACCAGGCTCAAACGTACATTAGGTCGAATCACGAATACACGAATCCGTATGCCTCTCGGTGTTTTCCTTCACCGTAATAGTAGTCGGAAAATGTACTTAAGTCAGAGAAACTCATTGGTATGTAATTATAATATGTATTGTATTCCAACCTAAGACCTCCTTGGGTCTTAGGTTGGAACATAGAACATCCGAAGCGCTAACCACTAGACCACTGAGGCTCATCACAAGCATACCCTGATAAACCCGCCTTCGCTAGAAACAAGTAAAGGGATTAAAACCGTCATATCCCACACACTGTGAACTATTGAACGTATCTTAATATAGTTAGACCAAGCTGAAGTTATGGAAGACCGATTTTCGTTAGATTTACATGCGAAACACAAAGTGTACATACATGCGTCACTTACCCACGAACTTGCGGAGCACGGAGGAGTGGGCGTAACGAACTACGCCCACTCGTCCTATTTATCCCTAAAGTAATATTTTCTTGCCAAGAAACCATCACCCAGAATTTAATAGTACATCGATTTTCAAGGCATAAAGTTGATTGTGTGGCAGCAATTAAAATTGGTAAAGAGAAAATTGATTGTGCGTTTTTTATTCACTCTAAGATCTGTCGTGAGCCTTTTTTTTTAAGTCAGAAGGTAGATTTTTATGACTAGCCACGGCTTTCTGTATCATCGACCAGAGATTATGCAGATCCATGGCTCTTCTTCACCTTGGCTCCCCAATGGGCCGCTGTACTCACTATCCGCACTTAACGCGATGCAGGCACGCCGATATTATGCGAACATGCATATGCATATTTTGTTCAGTTATCTAATTCCCCAAAATGAAAACAGCATTCAGTGCTCTACTATGGACAGTCCCGTCGAAAAAGTTACTACTAGTTTATATATTCCATTAATATCCGGAAAAATTCGGACGCTTTACTGACGCTTCGTCAAACGACTAGCTCTGGCAATAGGTTTTGACTACATTCAGCGATTTAATCTATACTCATTACAAAACGAAGTTCCCGAGGCTATCAACAGGTTTTCATAAAATAGTCCTATGTATCTGTATGTAGTCGATTTTCCGAACAGCGAAATATCCCTAAGTTCGCATCGCTTCGCAAAATGTACACTCATGGTAATTTTGAACGAAGTTGAATTAAATCGCCGTTGATGCGAGCAGCCATCAGAACTTCAGAACTTGTTCGTCACATGCTAATTAGGCAGTGGTCGCGCCACGCGCACTCGTGTGGGAACTTGTTCGTCACATGCTAATCAGGCAGTGGTCGCGCCACGCGCACTCGTGTGGGAACTTGTTCGTCACATGCTAATTAGGCAGTGGTCGCGCCATGCGCACTCGTGTGGGAACTTGTTCGTCACATGCTAATCAGGCAGTGGTCGCGCCACGCGCACTCGTGTGGAATGTTGGCTAATGACCGTGACTTGGTCTATATTGTTTTTTAAATGAGGACACTATATTGTTACTATAATACATATAAAATAATCTGAGAAAAACTGTCAGCAGTTTTTTATTTTTCTTGTAGAGAGGGACGATTTCCATCAGATCACCATAGCCCACGACAGTGAGGCGCATCGGAAATGGGCGACAATCTCGCCTGTCTCCACCCCAATTGAAATCAATAAAATATATAACTCCATGGAGGCTCCCATTAAATTTTAACTGAAGACCATCACAATGTATGTTAACAGAATGATTAAATTAATATTTATCCTCAGCATGCCCGGGATTGGAACGTGTCCGAAGTGGTCATAGGCTTGCCACTATGACATCATGTGCCTCTACCTTGGCTAGTCGTGGGTGTACTAGTGTAGCTACGGGACTTACGAGTTGTGGATGTACCAGCACACCTCTTCGGGGATAGTAGGCGTGAAGGTACTTTTTTTTTATTAACAGAATAAACCATAAGATTTTGTTTGTCTGCACGTGCTAATCTGAGGAATTGACAAACTGACAAATATTACTAGACTTACGCGACTAAAGCCGGGCGCCGCTAGTTAAGTGATAATCTGACGGACGGGTTACTGTACTGTGGTATGCAGCAGTACAGTGTATGAGACACATTAGCGCCGATATACACGGCGATTTGGTTGCACCACTGAAACGTTGTGCAGTAATTGAGCGTATAACAGAATGTTTAAGTGACGCCACGTCTCACTCACTAATTGTTCCTTAATTTGGAATTTTCTAATAGATAGTATCGTCAGGCCAATTCCAATTCGTTATGTCTGGTGTAACTATATGTGTAGCAACTTGTTTTGGGGTGGTCTGACCTTGAGAAGACACTGGTATTTCCATTGTTGTCAAGGAAAAATGAATGTTTATCCCATAAATTAAGGAATCGTCTATCTCGCATGCGTATTGTGCAAAGAAAAAAATATGGAAAAAGTGAGACAGAGAAGATTGAATTCGCCGTCTCTCTCGACTTAGGCGGCCGCGTTTTAGGCTGGCTTCCCTTATCTATCTATATTATCTCTATAATTTATAGTTCCTAAATATATTTGACACGTCAACGGAGATGTGAACTCGGCTCCCTGGATTGCCAATTGTACAAATTGACACTAATAACACATTTTTAGATGTCTTTAGTTGTAGTAGGTCACATTTAAGAATTTTCTCTATCATACTATAAACGTACGTTTCACAATATTTGTCCCGACAAATCTCCCAACTACTGGACTAATTCTAATGATATTTAGCGCATATATGTAAGTTAGTCCAACTTAAAATGTAGGCTGTATTTAATTTTGATTCGTTAAGACATCGATGTAAATTCTTTTAAGAACCAAGGCAACGCGTGGCCGGGTCAGCTGGTGAAAGTGTATAGTAGACGATTCAATCTAAAATAGAGAAGTACCAAATACACGCCTTATTTCGTGTGAATATTTTTTAAACATTTGTGACACGAGAGAAACAAAAATATACATATCCACATAAAATTAGTATTTGAAACAATTTCCGACCATTGTTTTCCGATTTATGAGTTTATTTTAGCCGAGCTTGACAGTCTCACCTGATGATGAGAAATGGAAACCGGTCGTAAATATAAAAATTATATTTAATAAATAGTGGACGTTGTATAATAGTACTTATTCAACAGGCGAGTCTCACACATTAAGTTGCACATTGTTTTGTGACGTTATATTCTCTGCAGTGAATGTTAAGGCTCGCGGCCATGTTTAATATAAAGTGTGTCTTCAGGCGAACAGAGATACAAAACTGCCACCACGACCGGTTTCACATTGGTCAGAATTTTATTTATTACGAACTGGCCATTTTATTTAGAGTTAAACGTAACGGATCGCTAAATTATTTCGACGAAATATTATTGCACAAAAATCTATAGTAGGAACGGTTTGCTTTCGGTCTAGATAGACATCATAGAGAGAATTTAGATAGAGAAGAGAAGCCAGTCTAAAACGCGTCCGTCAAAGTCGAAAGAGACGGCATATGTAACTTACTATCTGTTTCTTTCTGCGTCATGAATATTTGTGATATGAAAGAAACATGTTAAAGAAATTTCCTGCCTGGAATATAGCTGGAGCCCTAATAATTTTAGTATCCAAAATCATACTACACCTTTAGGTAGGGTTTCGCACAAAAACCTTCCAAATTTCAAACATAAAATACCCATAACTTTCGAGCAAAACGTCTGTGACAAACGGACGGACAGACGGACATGACGAAACCTTATGCCTTCCGTTTTTTGCCATTTGGATACGGAAACCTAAAAATGCATTCCCTTCACCCTTCCTTATTAACCATCACGGACACTCGCCGTCATAAAACTCATAGGCCTGAGTCCTATAGTATATATATTCCCTACTCTATCAGAAACTAAAATACTCTATACATTAAAAGTCGATTGTGACGTCACGAACTATATAAACAATTTACAGGAACGTTAACCAATGATCAATGAAGCGAAAACTAGCTGCGCCTCGCTACTACACATTGGATTCCATATTTTCTTTTCGGAGTAAAAATATAGTTATTTGAAATTGTAACATATGGTTGTCTAATTGCATGTTCTTTATGCGAAATAATAACAAACATACACACGAAATGTCTTATTTATAATATTAGTAGTAGTAGAATATGTTTTAGCAAACTAGTGGAGCATATAACATAGCTTTGCATATTGCTAAACTAATTAGCCCACACATAAAATACAATAATGTATATAATATATATTGTGTTATGTCACATATAAAAAACAATATTATTTTTAGACTAGCAGTCACATCATCTGATCCGAGTATTGACCAGATTCAGAAATAAATAAGCTGTTTTCATGAAGATCTTTCTCAGAAAGAAAAAAGAGAACACATCAACACCACGGATGGTTCCATAAAGAAAAACTCAAGATATTTATAACACAATTTATGAGTCACATACTGGTAACAGACGGCCTACGGAGTTCTAGTAATAGGGACCCGTTTTACCCTTTGGATACGGAACCTTAAAAATTTGTGCGCGACAGAGAGAGTAGAGAAATTCGCCTAAAATAGTGTTTATTTAAAAGATCAAGTGAATCTTGGCAACAGACAGAGAAGTTGTTATTTGTACTTACGTAGAAACTATTTGTTTAATGTGATGCCGGCGGCCTCCACGCAACCTTGGGTAGCAAATTCGACAAGGGCAGACATTTATATGATTTATGGACCAGACCCTGGAAGCAGGAAAATGTTATTATTATATCTCAAAGTGCACTCATGGCACCATATTACCTACTAAACTTATATATAATCTCGTGTTACAATGTTACTCCTCCGAAACGGCCTCAGTAGGTCTGAGCATCGGGTTCTCCCTATTTTTATACCCCTAAGTGATAAAAGTTGTCCACCCTTAACATTTTTTTTATGCGTACACGTTACAATGACAACAAATTCAATTTATGACAGAACACCGTCTGCCGGGTCAGCTAGTCGATTATATAAGATCTGTCGAGGTTTTCGCGAGTCTTGTGCGCTACAATAAAACTACATTAGCGGTTTTTATTGCGGTTTATTTGGTACTTTATGATGCTCAAAGTTTTGGTTGCTTTACAGCAACCGTGGTCTGAACATGACTGACAGAGGATCCTACCTATACTAATATTATAAAGAGGAAACATGTGATTGTTTATTTTTTGTTTGCATTAAACAGGCTCCGAAACAACTGGATCGAATTGATAAATTCTTTTACCATTAGAATTGTATATTACCTGTGGTGAACTAGCTGTCGCGATGGACGTTGTAATAAATTGAATTTGTTGTCATGGTAACGTGTAATGTTTACAAGGTCGAAATATTTGTATTTTTTTTTAATCAATGAGCTTTTGTCAGATTTTGAGTGACATTCGTGCGAAGCTGGGACGTACTGCTAGTGTTATTTATTATAAATGCGAAAGTTTGTTAAGTGAAAATGTATGTTTATAACTATTTCACGCGAAAACTACTACGGATTTGAATGAAACTGTACAAATATGGATAAAACCGCATAGTACAGTATCGACACGAAAGAGAATACGCTTCTGAGCATTATACTTCCGTGCAAATTTAACGGCGGCAATAAAATGTAGGGCCATAATGCATTGCAGTAGAACTGGACCGGCACTGCCGTGGAGGTGTGCCTTACTCACATGATACCTAAAAAGACCGTAAAGCTGTCGCGTTCCGTGCGGTTTTTGAGTTTCCGATGGCTCATTGGAGAGGTGGAGGGAATGAGGGCAACACATCGGCAGAACACTTAGACGTCTTTGGCCATAAGTCCTGTCTTTTCCGTCCTAAGACTATGTAAAGTACACTAGCTGCACACGCAGCTAACTTCCGAGCGGTTATTGGTGTGGAACAATACCGGCCGGTATCGAGCTATCCAAAGAATAGCTGTTATCTCCACGTTACGAGGCCATGTGTGATAACGACCACCGAGCACCTGCCGGCCGCGCCCCATGCCATGGCGAATTTCAAAACCCACATCCTGTCTCCATACCCTTGGTAAACACAGGCTGCGAGCCCTTAGTTACCGTTCAAAGAAGTTGTTTTCTATTCTAAACCTACCAGTGTACCTGAAAGCTGGAAACAAGTTTTTTATATTTTAACATCATGTAAAGATCCCTTTTTACTTCCTCACAAATGTCTTCAGCGAGAAATCATTTCACAATTTTGTATTCCCAAAAAAATATAATACAAAATAAAATGTAAACTAATAATGTAACGCTGAAGAATTTGTTTGTTTGTTTCAACGCCTTAATCTCAGCAACTACTGGCCCGAATTGGAAAAAATATTTTTGTGTTAAGTAGTCTGTCTTTTTTTTTTTCGGAGGGACCTACATAATACTGGTTGGCGGCGCGAGCCTCCACAGTTCGACTGAATACGAAGACTTTTTTGTCTTCAGGTTTAGGGAGACGATAGGGGGAAAAGTAGTCTGTCTATCGAGCACGGCTATATGCAGGACACTACGACTAACAGGAGCGGAGTTACAGCCAGATAGCGCAGGGCGATGCTATTATAAAATGTTTTAAGACTAACTCCTATATTAGGTATCCTACTACGGAACTTGATTTCCACAAAAAAAAAAGCTAAATTATTTTGTACGTATTTTTGCTAGTAGTGGATTTTTTTATCCGATTCTGTGGTCAAAACTCAAGCGGCGAGACTTGAGTTATTGGTGCCAGACAGTTTTAGTAAGAGGTAGAGCAATACTGCATTGCGGCCGAATGGGGCCCGCACGACCAGGCACCTCTCGCTGTCGCGTTTCGTGCTGTTTGTGAGTAGCCGGTGGCCCAATGGCTAGGGAGGAAAGGGGGCAACGCATCTGCATAACAAATATCGGCATATTTGTTATGCAGATGCGTCTACAGATCACTACCGACGCCCGTAATTTTGATAACAAAAGTTTCCGGTTGTCATTTGTCCTCTTATAATATAAATTAGACACTTGTCATTGTCTATTCAAGTATTTTACCCGATTGCGTCAGAAGGCAAGTTATGTTTAGTGTCTGTATGTAGATGTCTATGTTCCGTGCTACAACAAAAGGTGTCCTTAGGTTCGTCTTGACAACGTACTGAGCACATATAATTTAATGTAAACTAGAGATCCGCCCCGACTTCACCCGTGAATTAATTAAAAACTAAAACATTCCTCGAGAATCGCTCTATCCGCGATAAAACCGCAGGAAAATCCTTGCAGTAGATCAGACATCTTCCGAGGACTTTGTTTCTTCATATAGATTAGATGTAAACTCCAGATGGCATGTCGTTAATAGTCAATGTAAAAGTTAAGCACCGCGATAGCCCATCCGTCACACGATTATGAATATTGTAACTGGAGGACGCTGGTGACGTAACAGATACTGTCACAATATTATAAGTGCGTGTGTGTGTGTGTGTGTGTGCATGTGTGTGTTCGTGTGCGTGTGTGTGTGTGTGTGTGTGTGTGTGTGTGTGTGGTGTGTGTGTGTGTGTACGGGAACTGAACTGTATTGTGTTTCGTACAGAACACATTAGCGTCACACATCAAATAATTCCATGGTCTCGGTATTATTTTAATATGTGTAGTGAAATAACGCCTCGGTGCTCTAGTGGCTTCTGTCCGGTAGTCCAGGTTCTAATCCCACCATGTACCAGGGAGTGTTTTCTAACTTAAGCCGCCACAAGGGGAAGGAAAACATCGGGACGAAACCCGGATTCGTGATTTCGAATTCGGCCTAATCTAGGATTGGGCCTGGCTTCTCTTCTGGGCTGCAGAGGGCTCATGGCAAAGCTTTTTGTAAAAACAGGCGCCTGGTCAAATAGCCTTGTTTGGGTAACCGAACCAATTCATATGACTTCTTTCATCTGTCGGTGTTTTTGGTGTCGGTGCGCGCTTCGTAAGAATACACTCTAATTTCTCCCAAACGCTAATGCGCGATAATTAATTTCAGTCAGATCACCAGATACGAGACATTGTATTGGGGCAGGAAATCACCCCTACTTGATATAAACCGTAATGTGACCTAAGTAGGCTCATACTTCACACGCACTGCCTCTTACGAAATGCGAGGGTCCGGAGGCCTATACGCGTAGCCTCCAGTAGTTGTGATTGTTGTGAGCGGTGCCACCGAAAGACTCCGACTCACCACTTATGCTATTTAGAACTAAACCGGTGAAGTACGAAAGGCAACTGCCAGATCTGGAGATGTGTACAGACCAATATCCAAACATTAACTTCTGCGGGCGCATGCTAAACATTTTGTATGGCACGAACTACAAATGTATGTTTGCAATGCTTTAACTTGAAACTAGCACCGACTCCCGGGTTTCATCCGCGTAACGTTTCGTCCTTTTGCCCGAATAACCTTGTATGTATGCATCATACGCAAAAAAAAATCAAATGAATTTGTATTTAATATTAACTCGTACAAAAAGGCATAGACTATCGTTTAGCGTGCCCACTGCTGAGGGAAAACTTAAAAGCGCACAAGTAGCGTCACGGGTCGATTTTTAGATAGGGGGCAAACGAGAATTCGGAGCCTTTAATGCCTACCGACACCCATAGACATTCGCATAATTGTTACGCAGATTATTATATTAGTATAGATATAACTATTATTACCAAGTTTCTTTTATTGGCAGTACATCAATTCTTGCATTTTTATTTATTCGCGGATCGACAGACAAAAGTGATACTAGCAAGGGTTTATTTCTAGGCAGGGGGAACCCAAAAATGACTTTTAGGCTCCATACCAGTTTAGACGGTGATCATAGTAAGCAATTACACCCACAATCTTAATTAATCCTTATCAGCGGCTCATTCTACGAAACACAATTTGTGTAGAAAGACCACATGCGAGCGAATGTTTTCGCTTTTCACCGCAAAACAACTGAAGGCAGATCACCACCGACCCCACCCACTTTATTACCGACTTCATAAAAAGGAGGTTATCATTAATATAGGAGTTGCAAAATATTCACATACTAGCTGTTACCCGCGACTTCGTTCGCGTGGTCTACAAACACGATCACGCACAAAAGTTATTATTTCAAATGCCAATATACACACATAGGAAACACGTAATGAAACTAATAATCAGGGTGCGACCATTCCTTTTTTATTCACTTAAATTTAGTTCAATTTAGGGCACAGTGACAATTTCGTTAACATCGCTTCGGTAGTCTTTAAATTAAAAATTAAATAAAAAGGTTACATGTTGAAAAACATATTATTGTAAAAAAATAAAACCCAAAATTGTGAATTAATTATATTTTAGGCCGGTACCTGAGTGTTAGGCATTTGATCCAAGTATACGTATTGAGGTCGGTATAATGTTTTCTCGCTCCGTAATAAATATACTAAAAAGATTTTTGCCAAAACATTAACAAAAGACAGACAAACACGTGACTGTTTAGCGAGGAGGTAGTTAAGCAGTCGGATGATGAGAGCATGCGATTGTACATCAAAGAGTTTCCATAACGAATCTGATAACAATCAATACACAAGGATCCCCGCCTTTTGAAGCAGCTGATTGAACGCGCTTCGCCTGTTTAAAAATACCGCGCCAATACAAATATGGCGCCAATGGACGACGGGTGAAATGGTAACATCAAACAATAGCACTTCAATTTGTAATCTAATAGTTTAGTCTTTGTACCGCACTGGTTTCAAGCTATAAGCTGCCTAATTGCCGTTTCACTCGCGTGAAATCTATCTGAAGGGAATTGATTTTTCTGGAGGTGAAAAGAGTAATCATTGTTCTATCACAAGTGTAATCCCAGCTATGGAATCAATGTTAAATGTTATGCTACGACTAAGAGTGTAACCTCTTACATACGTACATACATGTTTTTCTATATACGTGCATCGCTGCTAATATTCGAAAAATACACTAGTTCGTTTCGAGCTGTAACTTAAGAAAATAATATTTCCAATCTCGTTAAAGCTTAAAAATTCAACGTCGCGAGTAATTTAGACGTTGAGAGAATGAACAAGTTTCGGTTAACAAAACGCGTGGCCATAATAAAAAAGAAATACTTTTCTGCTGTCACGTCTTCTCAACTAGACGTGAGCTTGTGAGAAGGTTTCAATGAATATAAAATGGAAATTTAATGAATGTCGAAATGTCCGATATCTTTCACTCCAGTATCATTGCCACGGCACGGCTCACGTCATATTTTCACCCATTGAAAAGTCTCGTGAGCCGTGAACTGGGCGCCGGCTGAGCAAATAGAATTAGCGGAAATTGACACTTTTAGCGCTGGCGCTCAACATCATCGCTATAATTATGTAAGCTCCACGTATACGTCGACATGTGATGTCGTTTCGTACGTATTTTACTCCTGAACAGCAATGAGAGCCTTTCAACGACTACCGACGCTCATGAACATCAGCATAATTATGCCGACGCGTTGCCCTCCTTTTCACCCCCCCCCCCACAATGGGCCACCGGCTACTCACAAACCGCACGAAATGCGACACCGTAGGTGTCACTTTACAGCGGTATCAAGTGAGCAAGAGGTGCCTCCTCGATCGTACCAATGTTGGCCTAATTCCGTTGCATAGGAGGATGTAGTGTTATGCACCATGCATAGCACTACCTCCTCCTATGCAACATGGCACTCCCTCTTACACAATACATATACCGTTTTGGTCAGTCTTTCCTCTAGATATTTTTGCGGGAGTGAATTCTTGCAAGGGGACGGAAGTTACACGGAACCGGAGAAGCGTGCGATAGTTGAATTGAATTTCGAATATACTTTAGTGCGTGTATTTTTTATACTTTAAGGTTAATTTCTGTCCACTGTAAAATCACTTTGTTGTCTGTATTTGCGTATTGCGTCCATAAATGTAACCTACCTGAAATCTATAAAGGTAACCTAGACGGTCCCGCTAACCTAGAACAATGAAATTGGGCAAGACTTCTTGCCCAACTTAATGAAATCGGAAGTAGACACCTAGAACAATGGTTCTAGATGCCTACTTCCAATGTGCCAGGCGACTGGCAGTGTACTTTCTTCTGTTTTAACACTTATTAAAGAAAGGTTATTACCGGCATAGACATTAATGACGCATAGACAACATACTTTACTATAGTATATAAATCAGTCTTTTAAAGACTACCATCGCCAATGGGCCACCGGCAATTTACAAACCGCACGAAACGCATAACAACTAAACAGCATAGCTATTACTTCGCTGCGGTATGTGATCGCAAAGTATCCCGGTAGTGCCGGTCCATGCCGCAGCAATGCAGCATAGAAATCTATCACTAAAACTTACTCCAGAGTGTCATAAGATGCAAAATCCCAACAACTCGAGACCTCATGCCTTTGGTTGAACAAGGTCTAGAACACGGACTGTCAAACAAGGAAGAGGTTACGGGGTGTCACATACAGCTGTCTATAGTCTATGTTAACGAACGATTATGTTGAACATTAGGGTATAACCCGAGTAAGTGCTAATAAACTAGTGGCAAAAAACTATCCCCTAACAGACAGTCGGCGACCCTCGCGGGTCTGTGACCTAGGGTCACTCTGAGGCCATTATCTAGACGAAAACGGGTCGATAATATTAAGACACACCTGAATCCGGTTCGGAGCTAAACTTGGTGAGAATAGTTTAATCTTGTTAAAAATTACGAGATATTAGAACATCGTTGTCTAATTACAAGAAAACTACTTATACGGGGTTTTTCGCGGTTTGTTTTGTAAAACTTCTGAAACGTCGGGCTAGTTAAATAATTAAATTAACCGTGACAAAATACTTAAAAATAATCTTATTGTAATAAATATTCGCGTAAAGTTATGACATTAATATCGTTATCCAAGTTTTCTTTTTTTTAACATGGAAGCGTCAATTTTACCTTGAGGCTTTTTAGGCTTCCTTACGGTAGAAGATAAAACGGATAATTTACACGATCACTTGTTCTCCGTCTATCTAGATGGACACCCAAAGGTGAAAGGTCTATAATATATCTATAATCAGGAGTTGTGGCAAGGAGTGAGAATCCAATGCAGATGAAAGAAAATGTCAGGAACTTGGTAATTCACAGGAATAACAAGAAAAAAACGAGCGCATGTCCGCCATACGTGTCAAAATTAAATGTATTTTTTTACATTAATTATTCTACATTTATAGCATAAAAGGCAAGCATGTGGTGGGTACTGACTTCAAGCCGGCGTGTACAGACATCCGCAAAACCACATATGTCGTTTGCGTTACCCAATCAGAAGATTCAGTAGATTCGCATAAATCGCATGCGAGAGCATAGACACCACTACGCTCAGGTGTTTGTGGGAGCCCAGACGTCCATACCGTGCTCTACCGATTTTGTGGAATACATTTATCGTGTTAAACTACTCGCGCCACCGCTCCGCTCCTACAAATACAGACAGTAGAGAAGGCTAGCTAACAGACCGGGGGGACAGTTTACTTCAGAATTCCTAATAGAACTTAAGTATCCGAATCGCGCGACGAATAAGATCGCTGCAGTGGCAATGGGCTGGTCACACACTCAGAGGAACCAATGGCAGATGGGCCAGTAAGGTTCTGGAGTGGAGGCCGCGTATAGGAAAACAAAGTGTTGGTCGACCGTTCACCGGGTGGGAAGACGATCCCCACCATGGTTCAAGCCTTGTCGTGACGGTGGGGCCATAGTAGCCTGGGGTGAACCCAGGCGAAGCCAATTGAACCGAGGGGGATCTTTGCACCCCTCATATAAGATTGGGTTTAAAAATCAGGAGGAGGAATCGCTCTCGGTATGTATAATGCGCTCTTGCGCACGGGGCAAGGGGCGAGCCCCTTGCCCCGTGAGGTTCCCATCCTCGGATGGGAACCTCACCCCGTTGCACTGTCCCAAAGTCGGTGGGGTTGTCCTGTAGTGCGGGGCAACCCCATCTGTGAAGGTGGAGTTTGTCCCTTAGGGGACAGGACTAGCTCTCTAGGTGACCTGAAGTTTTGATGTTCCGGGGCACCTCACCAAGGGCGGCACCGATGGCACTCGCAGTGGTTTTTGTGTGTATTCGGCTCTATCATGATAGACACATGTGCCGCGAGTCCCACATACACTCGACCCTACCCAGGACCGGCGAAGGCGCGTAAATACGTTTCCACGCATTAACAAAAAAAAAGCAAAAGAAAGAAGGTGGGAAGACGATCTCCGTGCAGTGCCCGGTCCCGGATGGATGCTAGTAGCAGGAGATCCGTCGTCATGGCGTTAATGGAAAGAGGCCTATGTCCGGCAGTGGACCGATAAGGGCTGATAGTAATGATGATGAAATTGTCTATAAATCGATAAGACGAGTTAGATATATTGGAAAAAAAAAATACTCGTTCCATTTCTCCTGGAACGGTTCAACATTAGAATCAGTTGCAAAAATGGAGCCGATGTCTATTTCGGGCGCAGAGCTCCCTACGCTTCGCATTGTTCATGCACTGAGCAGGTATGTTATCGCACATGACGTGTCCGCCAGGTCAGTCTTCTCAATTGACACCAGCCAGTAATTATTTCGCCCGTACCTCGTCGCGGCCGGGTGAACGACCTAACCGCACACTGCACGCCGTCATCTGCGCGTTTCGCATGCTCCGACAAATCCTATCCTTATAAACGCGAACGTTTGTGAATGCTCGTTAAACAACCAAAGGTTACTAACGAATTTGTATGAGGTGTAGAATTCCAAAAAAGTGCCTTTTTAATAATCCATTATGAAAGTGGATGGTTCCCCTGGAATGGATTTGACACGGATGAAACACAAACACACAGTGGGGCACAACTGTTCATAATTTAGAGGAGACTAAGTGAGTTAAAAATGTTTTCCGCGACAGCGAAGATGACAAAGCATCTAGAGTCGAAGATAGCAGTTCTCAATTATTTCAAACCCGATCTTCACCGAGTCAAACACTGTCATCATCACCATCTGTTGGACGACGCCCACTGTTGGACATGTGCGTCCCCCATAGAGCGCCATAGGTCACGGTCGCACACTGCCATAAGTATCCTCACAAAACGAAACTGGTGTCCAACCGTCTTAGGAACTTCAGAGCCGAAAATACGGCAGAAACTAGAGAAACCTACTGAGTAAACGTGGATATGCCTAGGTATAATATTAGCAATTGAAGAGTCTATCGTCAGATGTAAATTTTTAGGTAATAATTACCATACTTGGAAACAATGTTTAAATCTAAAAAGATGAGGTAATTTGAAGCTTATATATATATATATATATATATATATATAACAAACGACATTTTTATTATAATCACGTCACATAAGTCCATATTTTTTTACTTAGACGGCTCAAAAACGCAAATGTACTTTGTAAATATTGATACAAGGAAGTATTTGGCCTTGCACATAATTTCTGAACATAATTAATAAATTATTTTTACTAACATTATTTAACGAGTACATAAATTCTATTGACGCATCAAATTCATTCAATTCATATTTTCGCCTTGGAGACTGGCTACGTCGGGCGTAAGACGCAAGGTCGCCGAAATATTACAGACAAGCGTATAGCCGTGCCCTTGGGAAGGACGCGAATTTCAGGTTTCGCATTAATGTCATTAAACTCTGTAATCCGTAAATTGCAAATACAGAGGCGAGAGTAAATCTGTACCTAACTATCCAACATCGTTTATCAGCACAGAAACTGCAATATTTCAATATTAAAATCGTTTTATAATGGAAAATTTAACGATCTATTCTAGTTTATAGCTTGTAATGACGTAAAATCGAATCAATATCATAAAAAAATCAAGTTATAAAATAAAAAAAAACTCACCAAATCTCTGTATACTTACATTCAGTACTTGGTTCGGGCCAAACTCAGGTCCCATGAGGCAGGACTTTGGCTCATCATGAACATGGAGGTCTTTTATCACTTAACTAATATTGGCTCGCCGCCCACACAACTTATATTATCTTATCATGTCTTTCGTTTCATTTGTAGATATAACATATTATTTAATATTACAACCTACGCTCCTAATATACCTATCTACTGTTATTGCAGAGTTTAGAAGCCATACGTGTGCTGCTAAACCTCATACGAGTCATGACTCTAATAAAAGATAATACTGATCATTGTGCCAAAACATGAAACAAAAAGCTTGAAAGCTTACAGCGTTATATGTTATATCATGAATGTGTTCATTAGAATTTGTGTAACATAAGCAAATAAAAATTATTTTTGTCGTTTACTACACAACATGCAGTATTTAAGCTTTTTTTACACTGGCCAGGTCGGACAATACAAATATGTATAAATATTATGTACACATTACGGCTACTAAATATATGTATTAAAGGAACAATTAATATGTATATTATGCATGTAAA
Organism: Eumaeus atala; assembly: GCA_017140195.1. Lineage (NCBI taxonomy): Eukaryota > Metazoa > Arthropoda > Insecta > Lepidoptera > Lycaenidae > Eumaeus > Eumaeus atala. The sequence continues at coordinate 127,324 of JAFELO010010545.1, read as the reverse complement.
TAAGGAAAGGAATGGGATATATAAAAAAAATAGAAATATACAATACACTCTATTTAAACATGAAATTTATTAAAGATTAAAAAACATACAATGATCTGTTTACACAAAATAAAATACCTGGAGGGCAACAGTGGTGCGGGGGGACTGACAGGCGGACCCCACACCACCTGGGTACATATACATATCCCACGAGTGCATACATAGTTCAATAATAACATACATAGTCCGATAATAAAATATCATATACAATAAAGTACACATATAGGATACAGCCAAGCCAACCACAGGTAGTCATGTCGTGCTCTCGCCAGTACAAAACTAGTCTAAACTTACAAAAATACTTATGTGACTAATTTGAAATGCACATAGAGGATCTCGTGTCTTGACTACAAAAATATTTTGAGATTGGAATGAAATCTTTAAGTTTCGGCCCCAGAATGATCACAAATGATGGCGTTTATAACGTCCTTAAACTTAATTTCTCTTTTGAGTCTTAAAACTAACCAATAAAACCTGTCCGTTGAGCGTGTAACCATTTAGGGCCTGGATGGCCAGGGCTGCCTCATCATACTCTCGCATGTTGACAAAAGCAAAACCTTTGTTTTTCTTTGTCTCAGGATCCTTAATAACTTTAATGGAGTCAATAGCACCATAAGGACCAAAGAGCTGCCATAGTGCCAACTCCTCAGTGTCTTCACCAATGTTGTACACATACACTGTTGTTTGGTGTGGACCTTGCGCCGCCCCCAGCAAAGGTACTGGACTGGCGGGAGCGCCTATCAATGGTAACGGGCTGTGATTACTTGCGGCCATGGGATTGAAACGTTGCTGACCCTTGTTGATGAATGGCAATGCCTTACCGGGTGACGGCAGCAGAGGTGGAGGCGAGGCCTGAGGAAAGCCTGACGCAAAAGCTGCAGGACGCGCACCAAATGCAGCACTCAAATTTGTACCGTTGAAAGCCGGTGTTGTACCATTGAAGACTGCTGCACCATTATATGGTAGTGGAGCTGGCCCCATGCCCACCCTCTGTATGGGGCGGGGAGCGTTTTTGTTAGCACTAGGTTTATTAGCGAACTTCACTACTATAGCACCAGAACCGGGAATAGGAGTCTGTCCATTCATACGCTGTATTGCTTCATCGGCTTGCTGACGGTTCTCGTAGCACACAAATCCAATACCTTGTGACACTCTGCTGTTTGTAATGTTTCCAAACTGATTGAATATTGTGTTCAGTCTATCGATGGTCATGTCTGGAGGTAGATTGCTAATGTAGAGATTTGAATCAATATTAGGTTTGTGGCTTATTTTGTTTTCAGGGTTTAGAAGCGCAAACGATACTTTTAGGGTTTTGCCCTGCATTAACAGGCCGTTGAACGCAGTTCTCGCCTTCTCAGCGTCCTCATGTTTCTCGTATTCAACGAAGCCATATCCTCTATTCGCTATAAGTTTGCAACTTTCTATCTTCCCCATTGCAGAAAAAAGCGCATACATCATGTCCCTCGTCATCAACTCTGGTATATAGTTGACCATGAGTTTGGTTGGTGACACATTGGAATTAGCGTCCCCGCCGCCATTCTCCATATTTATCTCGTTACTTAACATTGTTCTTTTGTTACAAACTACACTACGGAAAATAAAATACTAATAAAACTCACACTTTTGGAAGTCTATTATTTCATTTGCGTTTTATGAAAATGAACAAGGAGCGAACAAAAAAATCCAAAACGTATTTTATACGCCAACAGCAATGCCGGTTCACAGGTACATCATCACACGACACATTACCAGTATTGCCCGATGTTGCAACAAATCTCCCGACTACCCGAGACCTCGCGCAGAAATAAATAAAATTCACTAATGGCAATATTAATTGTCAACTTTTGTAGTGATTAACATTAATTTATGCGGTCAACCAAATGTGGTTAAAATCTATAATTACAACAATGAAATCCATAACATATCCTTAAAATACCCGGTGGATCTATGTAAGCCCGATTTAAAATCAATGAAATGAATTAAACCCTCAATCAAACATAATGTTGTGTTCAATTTTCAAAAGGGAAAGATCGAATGAAATCTACCTGACCTTCTAAAGAAAATTACTTCACTTGCTCCACATGTGAAGAGATGGTCCAACGAGAAGTAAGAGCCATTGGGTGACTATCGACACCCGTAGATATCCGCGTCCTCTATGCGATATATTACAAAGAATGCAGATGTGACCGATTCCCTCTTCCCCTCTTTAGCCTACTAAAACTCACAAAGCGCACAAAACGCGATCACTTCACGCCGATGTTACGTAGACAAGACGATCAGCTACAACGATGCTTAGCACTCATTATCAGACCTTGTCGGTACACTGCTGGACATAGGCGTCCTTCAATGAACACTAAGGCGACCGATCTCCTGTTACTCGTAACCATCCCTGACCGGCTACTGTACGGAGATCCTCTTTCCACCTGGTGAACGGCCAACACTTCGTTTTCCTGAGCGCGGCCTCCACCCCAGAACCTTACTGACCCAACTGCCATCGGTTCTTCTGAGTGTGTGACCAGCCCATTGACATTTCAGCGATCTTATTCGGTATAAGTATATCGGATACTTTAGTTCTCTGCCCTACGACTTCGTTACGAATTCTATCGTATAGAGAAACACCCAACGTAGCACGTTCAATAGCCCGTTGGGCTTCCGAAACTTACGGAACAGTCCTAAATTAAGAGGCCATGTTTGGACCCCGTAGGTCATCACGAGGAGAACGCATTGGTTGAAGACTTTTGTCTTCAACCTCTGCGATATAGGTAACGTGAGAATGTGACGAACCTTCCGGAATGCTGCCCAACACAACTGAAACCTTCTATCGGCTTCCTTCTCTAAGTTATGTCTACCTAATTGCAATAGTTGCCCGAGGTAGACGTATTCGTCTACGACTCCGAGAATAGCACCATCGATGTTGACCGGCCGAGGGACGTGTTCGTACTCGCCGTTAATATTTATGCCGCATTCTGCATAGTTTAAAGTCTCAAAGACGTCCTCCATAGCATTAGAGAACAGTTTCGGGGCAATAACATTCCTCTGTCCCACGCCTCGATGCAATTGGATTGGCCTTGTTTGATTGGTTGGCCAGCGTCATACAATGCTCTCAGTACTTCGACGTAACGCCAATCGACGTGACATCGCTGTTAAGCATCCAGAACGGTCCAGGTTTCGACATAGTCAAAAACTATTTCACAGTCCACGAAGGCAAGGCACAGCAGCTGATTGTATTCATGTGTCTTTTGTACAACTTGCCTTATGGTGAAAATGTGGCCCATGGTGCTTAATCTTCTGCGAAACTCAGCCTGCTCCGGTGGCTGGAATTCGTGAAGCTTTGTGGTGAGAGGATTCGTCAAGACTGTGAATAACTTGTATATGGCCAAGAAGTGAAATTGGTCTGTAATTTTGAAGAAGTGATGTGTCACCCTTCTTAAAATCAAAACAACGTTACATCCAAGCCATGCCTTGGGAGGTACGATCCGCTGAAGACAAAAGTAAAAATGTTTTTTATCACCCGTAACACAGGTTCACCTCCTGCCCTAAGAAGCCCGACTGTAACCGCTAGAGCTAGACTAATCGCACTCAAATTGACGTTCCGAAGATCGCCTGACAAATGTCGTGTCAGGCTTGCACTCGGATATATTACTTGCTATATAACGCTTCGATCTCAGATAAGATCTCATTCTTAGAAGAAACGGTAACCCCAGAATCAGTCCTAACCGTTGTCAGATGACTTCTTCCAAGCTTTCACCACAAAAACTTTCGATTCTATATCCTATCCTGTTCAATCGCTTGACGCTCGCCTACCGTCATTTTTCATGCAGTATTGCTACAATTTTGTCACTTAGTAAAGCAACACACTGAATCAAATATTTTATTGTGCCAGGGACCAAGTGAAAATGCACATTGGTGTTAGTGGTTACACTTTATAGTGTGATAGTCGTATTTTTACATTTATTATCAAAGTATATTCCTTTGTCAATCAATGTATTTTTACCAATATTATATTAATTTTAGATTGTTTAGAAGCTCAGTTTTAAGCCGTCATCTTGCCCTGCACAATTATTTGCTTATTCCATTACATATGGAAGTTAGAGTTGGGTATATCAGGAAGAGCATGAAAGTAGCATAAACGCGTTTGAGATGAGATGTCGTTGTTGTGAAAAATATGCAACGCAACCCTCGCCAACGGTGTTCTCAATAATGAAGTGAGAGGGAGCTTAGGTATGAAAGAAAGAGTCGGTGTAAGAATGAGGAATGGCATACACCCTAGGTTCGGGCATGTAGAAAAATTGGCAGGTGAAGGATTAACAAAGCAGACATACAATGCGAATGGATGTAGGCATTGGAGAAGACCTAGACTGACATAACATGATCAGACTGACTGGGTACAATCCGAAGCTGTTGGTGTCAGAAGCCTCTTCAACCGACGTGTTTGTATGAGGAGAGAGATGAAAATGGAGATGGCAAGACAGGTATGTAAGGATCACGCTATGTGGTACTCCGTTTTCTCTGCCTAATCCAATAGGGAACTGGTGTGGAGATACGTGTGTCCACGTATACACACGCATCTTCACACCAGTCCTCTATTTATATATGCGTACATATATCTCATATCTTCATACATATACCAGATGTCAGCTACTTACCACTCGGAAAGTATTATAGGAAAAAGTTTAGTATATTAGACTCTGGCTGGATATAATTATTTACAAGTAAAAAAGCTACGCTCCAATTTTATTACGACCTATCTGTAATTGTCGCGTTTAACTGAAAAATTGATCTGGATCGGGGACATTTTAAATAATATAGGGGGACGAACGAGCAATCGGAGCCCTATGATTTATGGATGAAGGCCCGTTCGAGGCAACCGTGTATCGTTGGTATGATGAATTAATACTGTTCTGTATTGTGTGTACTGCGTGGTCGACTAACTCGATTTAATTGAAGTGTGGTTGCGGGATAAAGAAAGAAGTGGTCACCCCTTAAAGGCTGTTACGGAAGAAAACGTGCTAACAGTGAAAATTTCAATTCAAGAGAATAGGCGAGTTACGTGTCTGGGAGATTCAGCACATAACGCTGATTTACCGGATAACGTTGATAAGATTTTAGTCCTGGATTTATCAATACGATTATGAAATGAAGCCGCAGTCAACTGTTTTGGTGTTTCAAAACGAAGCGACGTCTATCAACGTGAACCGGTCTAGAAGGGCAAGGAAGATTTTGATCGTAATACCTACTAAGGCTTCTTCGTGTCAACTCCTTTACGGGATCAAGGCAGGATTAATGTGGAATAGTACTACTAAATGCTTGCCACAAAATTTTTCAGTTGTCAACAACAGCGACCGAACAGAGAACTCGATAAATCTCGGTAAAATCCGTGAAAGTAGTGTCAATGAAAATAAACGTCCCGTTTAGAAAGTATACAGTTTTTACATTTGTCACTGTCAGTCACATAAAATCCATAGAGATTCTATATTATCTCTATGCTTAAGTCTCACTTGACAATTGACATAAGTTGTGAAATGTCAAGATACGATCTGAGAAAATAGAAATTTTGGAATGTGAAAATTTTAATTAAAAAAATATAATCATTATTTTATTTGGTACTAATTGTAATTCAAAAAATATAATCATTATTTTATTTGGTACTTAAATAATAGTCCTAATCATGTTCTTAACTAACGTCTTATTAAAAAAGGCTAAAAGCAAGTATGTATAGCATTTGAAACAATATTTCATTTATCGTAAACTGAGCGCATATTTTTGTAACAATTCTGTTTATTATTTTTTAGAAGCATCATGGTTATGATGGAAAGTGTGGTATCTGGCCACAGATTTAATGTAATTAGAGAAAGATTGGCAGACAAACTGGAAATAATTAGATTTGATCCCTTTAGTGAGTATACAACAAATTTCTAAGAATTCTACTTTTTATGTATTACCTACTTAGATAGGTAATAACTGCATTTTTTTTATGTGAACTCATAACTTATACTCTATGTTACTTCATACCACTTTCAGTTCAGTATCGCGTTTTCTGGTAATGGCGACGATGTTGCTGTGCATCACGTTGATCATCTACTCTGTTGCTTCTTTCGTCCACCAGACACCTTTCGTCCACCAGACACCTTTCGTCCACCAGACACCTTTCGTCCACCAGACACCTTTCGTCCACCAGACACCTTTGCCCCTTGCAAGGTCTCTACCACCAATTTTACTACGTCTTTTATTTGCCCACATCTGCTATTCTTTAAATGTTTGCTTGGAGATTCTCAAAAAGAAATGAATATAATATAGAGTACACCATGCACTGTATATTATATTGTTAGGGAGATATACATAACTATTTATTACCTCAAAATATGGAAACTATACAGCATATATCAATAAACATAACATTCTTATTGTTTGTGTCAAAACAATTTTTTCTATTTACATGTATAAAAGCTGTACCTTGTGGTTTGACTCATTGTATCTGTATGGCCTTTATACTCTGTGGCATTTAATCAGAGCATAGATAGGTCCTTTCTTGATAAATGAGCTATCAAGCAATTAAAAAAAATCAAACTTGTACTTCCTGAGGTTACTGTGTTTAAACATACAAACTCTTCTGCTTTATAGTATTAGTATAACTGTTATACATTACATAAACAATTTTTATAGTATACTGGGGCTAACAAGTGGTTCTAATTATTTTGGTGACTATACTTGCCACACACCATCCACGGAATCCTGTTTCATTATTCTGCCGGGAATAATACACACAATATCCAACAGCATATAATGTGAATGTGCACAAGGGACTTCCGTGGTCAAATTTGGCTGTAATGCAAATGTACTGTTGTACAACCTCTTACAATTTAATTAAATGTTATTGCACATGTTTAAAGAAGACAGAGTATTACAGTAACATAACTGGTTGTTTCCACAATGAGTGTGATAAGGCTTGAGTTGCCAGAGCTACATGAAGAACAGTAACTGGTCCCTTTTGTAGTTGAATTTGTCTATGATGTACCAACTATTGTCTCTTGATTTCAGTTCAACAAGAAAGTTTGTATAAGGAGAAAAAGAAAGTTCGCAGTATGAAATCTGACTAATGCACATTACTTTGTGTGTAAATAAAAGATAAGTCAATAGTCATAATAATATATTTAAAACAGTAAACAAACCTTGATTACAATGTGTTTTATTCAATTGCAAGTAATTTTAAATTTTTACTACTGATACAGTACAATTAAGTTTATATTATTCAACAAATTTAGAATATATGCTTTACTTAATAATTTATGTAATATATAGTAAGAATATTGCAACAATTTAAAAGTAGTGCAAACTTTAATTTGAAATATGAAGTTTAATGTGCAACAACTAATAATAGCTTTAACTATTGTTAAACAATATAATTGGTGCCTTGCAGACACTTTAGATATATGCAAAGAAGTATTTATAAATGTTATTATTTATATACTTAAAATTATTCTCACTAGTCTGTAGTTATAGCTAATAATAATGAAAATTATTAATGAATTAAAATTATAGTCTATCAGTGGCAGTCTCAGTTCAGAATCTGGTAATGTACTTGGGCCCTGTACAGCCTGGCCCATACCTTGACATACAAGACCACCACAGACACTGTATAGTATAAAGAACTTATGTAATTTACATATTGTATATGAATAAAATTGAATGTGTACTTCTACACGTCTTAAATATAAATAATAAAATTGACTAGATATACGTAAGTACTTAGGCACCTAATATAATAGGAAGTTTATGAATGTAAGTCTATAACATACTAATGAATATTGCATTACATTGCATTGCAAAAGCAATCACTGTAGTCAATATGTACTAAAGTCTTTGGTGTTCATCACCTAGTGAAGATAATGGACCTGCCGTGCAGGTGAACAATCACCACCAACCAAAACTTATATTAAGTACTTTGGTTTATAAAAAATTACACTGAGGTTGTTTAATTATGGCTGTTTGAAATAGTGTTTCTTGGTAGAAGATTTTTCCAGGCGTCCCCATAACATCCTACTAAAATATCATGATAATCTGTACAGAGAACAACCAAACATATTTACAGTATGTAATGGTTAGCATCATTTTGCACGGCAGTAGTTTATGATGAACTCTAAATTAAATAATCAGATTTGGTCCACTATACAGATGAATTAGTTCAATGGAATGAGTTTACCCTACAGATAACTGGAGGCTGGCATGTTTGGCACGAATGTGAGAAAGGCCATATATCCTCTAGAAAGGGGATGCCCATGCGGGCTGTACAAATTACATACTTCTTGAAAAACATTTTAGTAGCTATAGAATTCATGAGTGCTTATTGTATCTGCCTTGCACAAGTGACTCGAAAGTATTTAACAGAATAGAAATATTCAGTAATCCTACTGGTTTACACCATTGCAGTACAGCCGATTGCAAGATAAGGCATTATTACCAACTGGTTAGGGGCCACCCCTGTTCTAGACTAGGTACCTACTCTAAGTTGCATTGGTGTTGTTATGTCGTCGACTTGCAGTATGATTGGAGTCTGGAGGGCACTTTTATCAGTTTCTTGTGTGCATTATTTTTGGTATTGTACACTCGGTGTCATGGACAGATGTGGCTATTTGCTCATATGTATGTCTTGTAACAGGATACCAAACCTGTTACGAAACTAGACCTTCCCCTAGATATTTAGGAGCTAACGTCTGCTAATTTCTATAAGTTTCTCCAAATACACATCTTTCAGACTATTGCTCGCGGCGTCCTTCCATACTCTGGAATGCTCATCACGGCGCCGCGATACACTCTTTGGGAGCCCCTGACTTAGACAATCATATGTCGTAGCGTTTATTAGCTACGATAAGATTTGAAATAGAAGAACAGGCATTACGACAGATTTTAGTCATATTTTGTATTGTCAGTACACTACTACTATTTCATAAGATAACGTCATTTCGATAGTAAAATGAGCGTTAGTGTAAAATATTGCATTATACACAACGACTTTATAATGATGCGCAAAAATTTTGTAGGTGTCATGGCGTCCACTTTGACGTCACTTTAATATAAACGGCTGATTTTACAGACTGATGTCATACTATAATTAGTGTTTTATTAAAAATGGCCGAGTCTATCTACTGTCTGTTATAACCTAAACAGTATGTTGGTAGTACCTGAACAGTATATTGGTAGTACCTAAACGGTAAATTGGTAGTACCTAAACGGTATATTGGTAGTACCTAAAGGGTATATTGGTAGTACCTAAACGGTATATTGGTAGTACCTAAAAACGGTATATTGGTAGTACCTAAACGGTATATTGAAAGTACCTAAACGGTATATAGGTAGTACCCAAAAACGGTGTATTGGTAGTACCTAAACGGTATATTGGTAGTACCTAAACGGTATATTGGTAGTACTTAAAGACGGTATATTGGTAGTACCTAAACAGTATATTTGGTAGTTATTTCATATCGTTCTAATGAATTTCGTGTAGGTTTGTTATGTAGCCAGTTCTTATAACTACATACATGAGATTGTTTCATATGGAATGCAATAACGAAGAAATTAAGTTACGATTTCGTGACCGCAAAAATATCTCGAGTCCACAAAAATACTGTCAATATTTTAGACAAATATTTTACTATAAACTTAAATTTTGCATAAACCTAACAAAAACGAAATATATCTATTTATCTAAATTATAAACGGCATCGAATACATTTTATTACCCGTAGACAACTAGAACAGGGGTGCCGATGTTTCAGGTACCAGTATATAAGTATTATCTATGGTTCCAGATTCCTATTAAAGTTTATGTTAACCTATTAGGAACTTAGGTGGCAAATTACAGATTTTGGTTTTACAAATACTGGTTAAAGGTAATTAATATGAACCATTAATGTGTTAGATACGTATCGACTGACTCTATATTAATAGAAACCGTCCTTAGTGTATAGCTATTACTACGCGCGACAAATACCTAAATGTTCAGTTATTTTAAAACACCGGCAAAAACGACCAGACAATACACAACAACTTATGTTTCACGACTTTCAATATAACTCAATACACACATACCCTTTAAACGATTTTTCAAGTTTGTCGTAACATTTGCAAGTCTTTGTTCATTATTCCGCGCCATATTAAGAAATAACTTCAAAGCAACAACATGAGAAGGCGATTCATTACAGAAATAACCTTACAATGAGTAAGGTTTTGTTACCAGTATAACGCGTGTGTACTGTCAAAAAAAACATTTTTACATCTTATTTTGTAAAATCAAACAAAACAAATTAAAAGTAAAGTGAATACACAATTTTTTTCCTCGTCTTATGACGTAAGAGACGTAAATAAGAGAGTCATATTTTTCGCCAGCTTATACAATAACGCCCTATCGAAACAAAACTCTTTAATTAATATTCACTTTTGCATGGTAAAGATAAAAAACAAGTGACAAGCTGTAGAAAAAATTGTTGTATATGATAATAGCTATTTAGTCCTGCAAGCGCCCTGGTGTTACGAATAACCACGTAAAGTACCTTCACTAGCGTGGAAGTGGGAATTTACATTTATCAGGTGATAAAACGTCGACAATGTTACCAAATCTAAAAATACTTGCTCACTAAAGATGTCTGCTACATATTACCAAGAGTATCTGATATTTAACGATAGATCAGTTGAACAGATTGGAAAAATCGTATTTTGACATTGTTCCTTTTGGTAGTATTTTCCAAGCGGTTGTAAGTTTGACATCCTTACAGGACGTGCGACAGTGTGGACAACACGACCAGACCAACGCCGTGGTAGCGACGGAAACTAATACCTCAGTGATAATACTTCAGTACTCTGTTATTGGAATCTACATCTATTCAACCCAGTACCACTTACACAACACAAACAATGTCTTTCATCTAAGATATAAGGCTGACCTCTGACCCTAACTACCCTATTCACTTTCCAAAATGTCGTCAAAACGCCAAGAAATTACACCATACTGCAAACTAACCTAATTATACTTATTTCAGATAATAATTTAAATGATAACACTTATCGCTAATATATTTTACTAACCGTCTCATTTAAACGGTATTGATTTATTATTTTTTTCCGTAGATTGTAATTTTTTGGGACACAGAGAATAGAAAGACCAGGAGGAAAATCTGGGAGATAACAGTTGCTAAAATGTCCCGCTGTAGGTAATACATTACTAGCAAATCAAAATTTCAACCTCCTACAAAAGTAGCGTCTGCGTTTCCCTTTAATAGACACTTTTTGTACACGGATTTTTCACTCTACGTATCTAGTCTTCACTCCTTTGGTATTACTAGTGTAGCTTGTTGCGAGTTTCGTCTGTTTTACCCGCACATACATAGATAAAAACTGAGATGACAGAGAGAGTACCGTGATCATTTTCAGAAACAGCTGAACGCGTTATGACCCGGCGCTTTACTATCGCCAGGGAGATGTCGAACAGCGCCATCTGAGAGAGATGATAAACCATCAGACGGAAAAAAGTGATATTTGAAAGCTATACGAATTATCCGCTGTCGGTTATTATACAAAATACCACCTGGTGGCAGTGGAGAATTACATCTAGGTACCAAGTAAGGTTCCAGATGGTGGTTACCAAATGTGTCTTCGTTAGTGTAGGAGGCTAACATTAACAACTGTAAAATCCAGGTAACAACTATACTGAATAACTGGAGGAACTGCCCACTACTGTAAGAGGGGTCGCAGCTACTAGCTGCGCGGGAGGACCGCTGCCCCCCTCCACGCCGTCTGTCAGGTGAGCTGCTCGACGAGCGCTGCGATGTCCGGGTATTTTCATGCGAAGAACTCTGTTTTGGTCGTCATCTCAATCTCGCTCTCTTCCATCTTGTAAAGCTCGATCAACTGTGGAAGGTGAGGGATTTACAGTACTAAAATGAGGCTTTCGACTGTAGTGTATGTGCAATTCTCACAACACAGAAGTGAAACTTCACAAATATGAAACAAACTTTTTTTCTATAATTTGGTGAACACGACCAGTCGAAGCCATTTGGTAACAACCAACGCCTAACATTCGCATGCAATTTATGCAAATATGCAGCCTTCCTTCACTACGATATGATGAGAGCGAGAGGTTGCCACCCAATAATAGAATTCACATAGCTTTTTAAGTGTAACCTACAAAATCAATCCGAATACAACGACATGTCTCATACAAAAAATATCAATCCGTTTGGGATATAAATTACAAGCCAAATAAACGTATGCAACACTTAAGCGCACCAGTAAAAAAGTATTTAGTAGTTTTTCCTTTAGGGACTACCGATGCTCATGAATATAAAAAACGCCCATAGACACCTAAAACGATAATAGACATCAAAAAAGCTCATAAATATCTAATCTTCAATATCATCCATGAACGTCAAAACCCCATAATCATCCGCCGCCCCGAGGTCGAGCCGCCGCGAGCGCACTCACGTTGTCGATGTCCTTGGACAGCTCCTCGATCTGCTTGTCGTGGGTCACCTTCAGCTTCTCCTTCTCGCGGTTCTGCTTGATGGTCTGGTTCTGAAATAAATAAAAATAATGTAAGTTCTTTCAAAAATTCATCGTCATCAACGGCAGCAGAAAAACTTATTTCTCTAAAGTATAGGGGAAAAACGAGAAATCGGGGACTTAACGACTACCGACGCCCACAGAATTCCGCATTATAGTCATGCAGTTACGTTCCCCTCCTTTTCTCCTCCAATACGATGGGCCACCGGCTACTCAAACCACACGGCACCACGACAGCATCGATGACATTTTGTGGCGGCGTCATGTAAGCAAGAGGTACCTCTCTGGTCGCGCTCTGTTTGGCTGCAATGCAGCATGGGACTTCCTCCTACAAATTCTTCCTTTCAAAGAAATAAATCTAAAAAAACAAAAGCCTTAATCACAGAGGGCCCGAGCGATTCTCTAACCTTCCGTTCGTCCATGAACTTCTTGGTGTTGTTCTGTTTCTTCTCCCGGAGTCGGCGGTCCTTCTCCTGTTTGGTCTTCAGCGTCTTGTCGTTGGCCACCTCCTTGCTGGTCTCCACGCTGATCTTGGCCTGGCGCGTGTTCATCTCCTTTAGCTCCCTGCGGCATCGGTCGAAATAATAAGGACAGGTGTACCAATGTTCGCTAAGCGAAGAAAAATTTAAAAGAGAAATATTTTTCTATGTTAAATATGTTCATAATTATTTTTTTTTTGTGTAGAGAGGTAGGTTTTCTTTTAACATGTGTTATGATTTTAAATAAACCGAAACTGGCAACACTAGATACGACCCATAGACCTGCACTGCCTAGAGGGGACTAAACTAGGCACGGGGCGTAATCTTAATATATTTGACAGTTGCTTTTCCCGTTTTGTGTCGTGCCGTGGCCAAAAATGAATGTCTTTACAACTTGTGTCATGTGTGTTGAGCGGAATAGACGTTTGAAAGAACTTTCGTACATTTTCGTTCCACATATTAGTAAAGTTTTCCACGTACCAGTTTATTGAGTTCTTCAATATGCCTTATCGTAAATGCCTACCAGGTGGCTTAAGTAAGCGTCGAACTACGTTTTTACACCAATTCCCAAATTGTGAGAAAAGTCGAAAATGGCTGCATCATATTAATTGTGATCTACTGAAAACTGTTGGATCCTACAGGTATTTTATTAAACTATTGCAGTAACATATAAACTATTAAACTTTCATTTTTCTGTGCTCAATCTAGTAAGTAAACATTATTAATCCCTGAAACAGTCTATCATCACAGATCTTTTCCAATTTCAGACGAATTACCGTCTATATCATCTGTATCTGTTGCCGCAACATTAATGAATGGAAGTGCTGATGTAGAAACCCCAAGAGTGTGGAGACCTTCAGGTAATATTTTATATCAACACAATTATCATAGATCACAATCACAAGCCTAAATGTACTCTGATAAAAAGAACTCAAAAAAAATTATTACATGTACTTGCCCACATTCTTAGCTGGAACACATTACGTTATGGACTTCTAATACTACGAAGTATAGAATTCTAATGGTGATATGATAAATTAAATACTGATGAAAACTTGTAATCAACATATAATATTGTATTACATGTGTGGTTCACACATAAATTATTCTTTCTCTCTTCTATCTATCTTTTTAAAACATACTTTTCTTTTCATTTTAACAGGAGCCATTCTACATCTTCTTTGGACTTCAATGTAGCGGAACAATTGGAGGGAACATTGCAGTGTTCAGGTAATAGTCATGTTAGAAACTTATGTTACTTCATTTTGTATTTGTATTGTCACTGCAAGAAGTATCTATATCCTATATCTACAGCAGGCCATGCAGATATTCACCAAAACCTTACATCTAAATACACTTTGATAGTGTACAATATACATTTCTCTTAACCTTACATTTTATTTACACTTCTAGGAGACGGTTCTACAGCTTCGGCTGGAAATTTCGCAGAATAACCCTACCAAAGACCATCAATACATGCAGGTAATACTTCATAATAAAAATCAAAGTACTATATAGTATTTATACTTATCCAGATGTGGATTATCTCTTCTACATTTTATTTCCACTTTCAGAGAAAGTACCAGCTGTGGAAAATTGTTCTTCTGTTATTACATTAGCATGGAAATTTTTAAGGCTAATATAATTCCAAAGTTACAGGTATTCTTACAAAAGTGTTTTTACTGGGTTTTGAAAACTTTGTAAAAGTGTTTTCTGCATGTAATTGCTAGCGTGATGAGCAGTTGAATTGTGGCATGCAGGGAAAGCTCAGTTTTGGTGGGAAACTAGATATGGAAGATTTCTTTAGCTTGGGTAGGTAAAGGAATATGTTTTAAATACTGGTTACAATACTAATATTGTGATGCCGATCATGATTTGTTGCAAAATTTTCTATACATATATTTTCCAGTAGTCCAATTAATTGTTAATAGCATTCAATGTTTTGTTGCTTCATTAGACAATATATAGCTTATGATAACTTGTTATGCATTTTAAATATGTAATTAAAAAGTTTTTAAAATCTTAGAAAGTTAAAAAAATTTTAAAATCTTAGAAAGTTAAAAAGTTTTTAAAATACTTTAGCTTTACTTATGACTAACATAGTCATAAATAAAACTTAGCAAAATTATTTTTGATTTTTTTTTAACAAATAACAATTATTTTTTTCATGTGGTTTGGTATCTAATGACAAAAACTAAAATATAAAAAAAAAAAACTAGTAAATAAAAGAATAGAACAAATTCTACAGCATCTTCCCTAAAGCATACTTTTCATTTTTTAAATTTGTTTCAGACGGTTAGCAATCGTATTATGCGATGAGAAAAATATAAGAAGAGTAAGAATAATAACTGAAAAGAGAAGAATAGATGATCTACGAAGATACATTTAATCTCTTCGAGACATGTCAGCAGCATGCTCTCCACACAATATGAAATTAATGTGTAACTTCAACAAATATAAAATTATTATAAAATTTATATTAGTTTGCTTTATACCTTTTATTTATTATTTATCATTTTAAACATAATTAGTATGTACTTACTTAATATGAAAGGCATCATACTAATCATTCTTTGGTCCATAAATATAAAAAAAAACTAAACATTAAGTTCAAATCACCAAATTATATTTACCAAAATACCAAATCATATATACCTCACCAAATTATATTTATTATAGCCGAGGCTGGTGACAGTCTCATACTAGGTATGTATGGAATGTAGTGCCATCTATTCTCTAGATCGTGTAGTTTCCCTCTGAAGTTTTACTGACCCCGCGCAAGATATCGTCATTGCATAAATTGTGACAATAGCAAAATCGAAAATTGTGTAATCGTGTAATACATGATTTTGATATTTCAACAACCTAATTTGTCGATTTTTATCTTTTTTTTTTGTTCGACTGCGCAACACAAAAGAGGATTATTAAAACATTCTTAATACTTGTCTCTGGCAAAGTGTAGGGAAAAATGCAACATATGAGACAGAAAAAGAAAAAGACGTGAAAGACTTTCGACATTATGTAAGTACCTAACGTATTTTACCAATTTTCGACTTTTCTTCGTGCAAGTGTGTTTTTCTTTGTATTTTGGACACTGGCTTACACCTTTTGACAATCGATGGATTTCCCCGCATCGTGAACAAAAGCACGAAATTTCCATTAAATCCACATACTAACTGCAATTTCGGGTGTAAAGGAGATTAATAGATGTGTTATAAAGTGTCGTATTAGAAAGTTAAGGATTGTTGATAGTTACGTCTAAACTAAATTGAATGATTTGTATTTATATAAACGATTGGCCATTCTGTAATAATTGTTGTGTAGTGTGTAACTTAATAAATTCTAAAAATGACAAGACCATTTTTAGAATTATGATACTAGATGTCGCTCAACACTAATATTATTTCGAATTATGATGTCAGATGTCGCTAAACAATAATCTTACTTCGAATTATGATGTTAGATGTCACTAAACACTACTCTTATTACGAATTATGATATCAGTTGTCACTAAACACTACTCTTATTTCGAATTATGATATCAGTTGTCACTAAATACTCTTCTTATTTAGAATTATGATATCAGTTGTCACTAAACACTACTCTTACTTCGAATTACGATATCAGTTGTCACTAAACACTATTCTTATTTAGAATTATGATATCAGTTGTCACTAAACACTATATTTCGAATTGTGTTATTAGCAGCGTAGTTCAAAACTAACTCACTACTAATATTTTTTGTCCCCACTAGGTCCTTTTTACCCCACAAGTCATTATCATCATCATCATCAGTACCTCTCATGCTTCGCCTCCAGTTGTTTCATCTGCGCCAACTGTGCAGTGTCCATAAACTTCCGTAGCAGTTCTCTCTGCTCGTCGAGGCGCGTGCGCGACGCTGCGCAGTGCTCGGCGCGCTGCTTCCTCAGCAGCTCCCCCCAAGACTTGGCTTGCTCACCCACTAGGGTGCGGAAGGCCCCGTCGCCGCTTAGCTGCTCCTTACTGCACACACGGTTAGTGATCAACTAATGACTATCCGACGAGCCGTTCAAGCTGTACGTACATACACACATATACGCTCAAAATAAAAACACTTCTGAGGTACAAAAGTTATACGAACTGCCATACCTGATGCAAAACGACTGGACATGGAATATTCGCAAATGAACTAAAGTCCCACTTCCATACTTAAATCTGTTAAAGTAGTTCTATTGCAACGCCACGTACTCATTAGGCAACACTTGTTTAGAAACTGTTTATCAGTGTTTATAAACAATGTATAACCGCATAGAGTGTCGCTAAAATCTCGACGTATAAGGCAGTGCTCCTAACACGCGTCCCACGGCAACATACACAAATGCAATGTTTACCTGCCCTCCACTGCAGACACGGAAACATGTTCCATAAACAACCTTTCATCTTTTTTGTTTTATTATCTATTGACAGAAGTTAAGAAACATCATGAAAGTCTACTGGTAAACAATGTTTATTGAACAAATGTTGCCTAATGAGTACGCGGCTTAGTGTATTTTTGCTTCACTATTTAACCAATGTTCATTTGCATTTAAGATTTTAGGAAGAGGCCATAGTACCATGCTGCATAGGAGGATGTGGTCCCATGCATGGTGCACGATCGGGGAGGTACCTCTCGCTTACATAATACCGCCGTAAAGTGACATCTCCAGTGTGGCGTTTCGTCCGGTTTGTGAGTAGCCGGTGGCCCATTGGGGGAGGAGGAGTACGGGGAAAGGAGGGCAACGCATCAGGATAGTAATTATGTGGATGTTCATAGGCGTCTGTAGGCGTAAAAAGGCTCCGAATCCTCTTTTGCCCCTTTATTCTATAAAAAAATATTATATATTTTTCGCGTGACATCGATTAATAGCGCAGATACTCACTTCTTGCCCTTAACCATTTTCTCCAGCGCGGCGCACTGCTGCTTCTGTAGGGTCATCTTCTCCTTGGCATGTCTCTTCTTCATCGCGTCCAGGTCCTTCTGCTGCTTCTTGCCCGTCTTCACGAACCCTTTCTCCTGCCTGAGGGTCTCCACCGTGATGGGTTCGAACACCAGTGGCTCTGAGTAGGAAAGTGGAGTCCAATTAGGGAGGTTTATTTTTTTTGTATAATGTGACAAACGAGCAGTCAGAGCCTTTTGACTACTACTGACGCCCATCAATATCTGCATAATTGCTACGCAAATGACTCCTCCTCTCCAATGGGCCATCGGAAACTCACAAACTGCACGAAACGCGACAGTCAAACCCTCATTCTGTGGCGGTCTCATATGAGGGATGATAATTCTGAAGTGAAAGTTGCGCAGAGTTGCTTAAGCGACGTAAGCGCGGTAATAAAGTGTGGTAAGCTGTTTCACATGATTTTAGTGCCTATATTTTTTATATAAACTGCTATATATTGTTTCTTAAACACTGATCTGCCTACAACGAATTGATTGCTTTTCTTTTAGTTTCCAATTAGATTTTTTCTTTCACTTTCGTTTAGTTTCCAATTAGAGTTTTATCAGAACACCGATTTTCCAGATCTAACGATTTAAATCAGTGAGCAACTTATATTGTACTCTAGAGGAACAAATGAGCAGGCGAACATCACAGCGAAGCTGTCACTTATCGACTTTACGAAATACCTCGCTCGTGCCGGCTCAATTCCGCCGCAATACAGCAAGGCACGTCTTGCAAAAAAATAGTCACTGAATTGATTACTTTTATAGACAATAATTCTAAACTCGTGTTATTGATACGTAAGTTTCTATGTTGGCATATTTGTCATTCTTTCACGTGGAAAGTAGTAAGGACGTGTTTGAAGTTTGGCACAGATATAATGAGGTAACAATCTGGAGTAACCTATGAACACACTTAATCCTCTATATTATATAGAGCTTACAACTGCCTCGCGGTCTAGTGGTTAGCACGTTCAGCCCTAGACGTGAGGTCCCGGGTTCGAATCCCGGGTTGGACCATACAAAAAGTGTTGTGAGGATTTTTCAAATTCTAATAACTGTCCGGAGTTAGGAAGTTGGCTGAGTTATGTCTCCGTTGCCTCGGAGGGCACGTTAAGCCGTCGGTCCTGTGCCTGATTTCTCTCTTGTCGTGTCGGGATGCCGTCCCATCGGAATAGGAAATAATAATAATAATACTTATTCAGTAATTTAACAAACATGGTAAAATGTAGTTTAGCTGAGGGCACAAATGACACTTATTTTAAATAATTCTGAGTAGTGCCTGAACTAGGGTGCCCTGTATTTCAGGCAAATAATAGAAGCTTAAAACCATTAGATGTACATACATTAGATGTACACACATTAGATGTACACACATTAGATGTACACACATTAGATGTACACACATTAGATGTACACACACTAGATGTACACACATTAGATGTACACACATTAGATGTACACACATTAGATGTACATACATTAGATGTACATACATTAGATGTACACACATTAGATGTACACACTAGATTGATAAATCACTCTATTACTCATAGTGTATAACATACTCTTAAAACATTTTCAATTTAGTTTTTAAGTCAGTAATAAAATAGGTTTTTTATTAAAAAAAAAAACAGCTAACTAAATGAAATGAAGGATAGGGAGTGCACTTGTGTCTGCGCAGATTTCTTTTCTGAACAGAGATGGCCGTCGCGGTCGTAATTCGACTAGGACGACATTATTATTTTACTTTTAATCCCTAAAAATACACGATTTCCCTTAATTTTACGCTGGTGACACCACAGGAAATAGCTTTATACCCAATGTCACATCAATTAAACCGAATGTACCTAGAGAACGACCATCTGCTTATGCTAGAGAATGCTAATGCAGGAGAAATAAATACAGGTACGCAAACTAGTTGACAGCCCAAGTTCCTGTGGAAGTTAGAGTCGTTTTAAAAGGAAAGGATAGCGCATTTTAAGTTGGACAAGAAAGTCCTGCAGCTCAGTGTCCGAACATACATCTTGACTGTTACAAGGGATTTTTGTACAATTGTTAAGATAGCTATTATCATATATATTTAAGTTAAGTAAGTTTTGGAATAAAAGCGCTGGATACAGACGCTTTTATTTCAAGAAGTTCTAGACACAATTGCTAAAAATGAGTACTACTTACTACCATTTTCGAGTCCATAAAGGACAAATAAACGAACATTTATTTTTATTACAAATAAGTCGAAGAACATAACTCTCTTCCTTGCAGGCGAGTATGAAATAACTCTTTGTTTTAACCTCCGGTTAATACCGTTCGAACTCATTACGTTGTACTTAAAAAGACACTCAGGAATATTTTTACTTGTTACTTTTATAGTACGAATCAATACTTAACTACAAATGGTAAACAATTTTAATCGGAACTTGTGAAAACAAAATTCGTAGTTTTTTTTGCCACTGAAGACTAACCGGAATATAAACAAATGTTATAATAGCAATGCACATACCACAATCAGAACTCATTCGACTCATTCTTTAATTAATGACAAGCCATTGTGGAGCAGTAAGGTGTGGTGGTGTGCCGGCCCCGCGGCAGGACCATCGACTAGTCTGGCATGTAATACAATAATTGCAAGAAAATCGAGCGATGGTGTAAATACACCGAGTACGGCGTATTGACTTCTTATTCGTATATCGGGAACACTGCAGTTGGGTTACTGGTGTGTCCCGGCCTTATAGCATACAGGGGTTTTGGGAGTTCTTTGACCGAGCTCTTAATCACAAATACATATAGATGGTTCAAACATCGGGATACGATCTGACGATATTAACCGACTCCCTTTACCGTCGGCCGAAGCACGTACTGCACGACGCCGACGACGCGATAGCAAAGTCCGCCCAAGAACAAAGAAACACCATGACACGGATCCGTAGTAAAATGTCTGACCTAACGTGAGCCCGACACGCACTTCAGGCCCCCTTGGGTCGGCTGGATGGTGCGTAAATGCATTTTTCCTGCTAGAACCAATATCAGGTATACCGCTCGTACCGGTCGAGCGACGAAACCTTACACATAGTAACACAGATATAACATATGACTGACGGAATGACAAACTCACACACCGCTTACGGAAATGACCCTGGGTTCGTATCCGTAAGCGGAGAGAGAGAATACCATAGAGATAATATAATCGCGATTGTAGGGAGCTCTAATAATAAATTAAACCCTGATCACGGCTTACGTTGTTTTACCAGCACGAATCGAATCCCTCCCGTCAGAGGGAGGGCCGAGGGGGCCGGCCTCCTCTGATAAGCCAAACAATAAACGAGCTCAATTATCCTTATCACGCCATCGCAATTAAAACGGCATTCAAAATCATCATCCTAGTCATTCAAAACATGTGATCCCGTAAACCTCTTCTCACTTGCACCACGCCCGAGAGGATTATCCCAAAATACCCGCCCGTGAAGCGCGCGCTTGTTCCCGCGCCGCGGCGTATGCCGCCCGCAGGCTATTTGCGGCGCGCACGCACCGCGTAAACAATCTGACCCGAGTTAGCGTTTACGTCAAAAACTGGAGTGGTGTTGTACGATACTTATTAGGTGAAGTGATACGTGTTAGTGTTCGGGGCTTCTTGGTATTTAAACGCAATCAACAGCTCCTCACTACCTGATGATCTTACATATTTTTATACTTATTTTATACGTACAGTTGAATAACGAATACCGACGCATATACACATCCGTGTACAGGTTATGCAGTCTAGTTTCCCCTACAGCTTTCCCCACCAACGGGCCACTGATAACTCTCACTATCTGCACGAAACACGACATAATAACCAACATTTGACACCGGTATTTTGTGAGCGAGAGGCCCCACTTCGGTCGTGACTCGTGTCGGCCCAATTGCTTCTTGCTCACACAATACATACCGGCACCACGTGATGAGTCGCTATACCGTTTCGTGCGGGCTGTGACCCGCTGAGGAAACGCTATAAAGGAACGCATCTGCGTAACCTCTTTATGTGTACGCGTCTGAGCTAATTTGCCGAGTCACGCTTGTCAGATCCGTCTGCAATAATTTCTTCTTATAATATAATTTTTTTTTTCATGGTGCAGGTCGATCTCCTCCGACAGTTCGAATGATTGTTTTTATTACTAGCAACCCACCCCGGCTTCGCCCGTGACCTAGGCGCGACAGGGGCAGGTTGTTGCCATCACAAATTGAATACTAAATGTGTACTGTGCTAAAATTTTCCCTAGGAATAAGCTCTATTCACTGGCGAACACCGCGTGAAAAATCGTTTAAAAGATTTTGACACAATCAATCAATACATCGCCTATACCGCAGAGCTTGAAGACAAAAGTCCTCAACCCTTGCATTCTACACGTGATGATAACATGCGGAGCCTAAACATGACCTCTTAATTTCGGACTGGTCCGCAAATTTGCGGTAGCTCAACGGGCTATTGCACGTGCTATGTTGGGTTCTTTGTCCGATAGAATTCAAAGGCAGGGAACTAAAGTTTCCGATATCAACCGAAGAATAATCTCACTGAAGTGGTAATGTGCTGGCCACACACTCAGAAGACCAGATGGCAGATGGGCCACTAAAGGTTCTGTAGTGGAGGCCGCATTTAGGATAACGAAGTGTTGGTCGACTGTCCACCGGGTGGGAAGACGACCTCCGTGCAGTAGCTGGTCCGAGATGGATGCGAGTAGCAGGAGATCGGCCGTCTTCGCATTCATGGGCAGAGGCCTGTGTCCAGCGGTGGATCGATAAGGTATGATGGTGATGAATCAATACGGGCAGACAACTTTTATGAACTTTGTTTTATTACATGTATAGATTTTGTCTTGTATGAGAATAACAAGTAAAGTGGTAACACTGCTTTAACGGATTTTATCGCGGATTATCTAAGTATTTTTACAGACACGACGTCACAAAGTATTCGTGATTTCACCTACGTTCATTAAAGTAGCTTTATAATCTTGTGTAACATTCGCGTAAACTTAAGAAATTATTATGAGTTACGAACATTTCAGCTTTATACCCTTTGAGTAATAATTTACAGAGTAATAATAGTTCAATGTTTCGTCATCATCGGCAGCCGGACGCCGTCCGCTGCTGGACAGGCCTCCCCCCATAGAGCGCCACAGTTTAATGTTTCTACCTCGAAATCTACGGAAACGTTTTAAAAGTTAAGATTAAAACCGCTGGCAGATAATAAATTACTTTTAACTCTGTACTGCACTGACGTCAATCATCCATTATAAATATTAAAAGCTTATTTGGACTTCAATCGAGGTCAATTAATTATGATCAAGTGTTTATACTTCACGATCGCGACCGGTCCAATTTAGACCGCTGTCGGTTGTATTAGAGTCCCGATTGGCATATCAGGAACATGTGTGTCAAGTAAGTTACGTATTTCTGTTTCGCTGGTTTCGAGTAGAGGGTGCGTATGCAGTATTTCACCTGCGGGAGTGATACGATCAACATTTAATCTAAACGCGTCTCTGCGTAGTTTGTGTGGTAGGCAAGACGAATACTACTCATAGTGTATATGCGAAAGTTTGCATGTTTTTTTAACAACTAAACGGATGTGGACGAAATTTGTTAGAGAAATAAATTAAAATCTAGAATAGCATTAAAATCCCCTTCTGTCTATTCCGCCAAGTGAATAGTTCCCTTGGGATAGGTTGTCCGCGGGTATAACCACCTCCTAGCTGTACTCGATTTACGTGGTGCATGTTACATGCAGGGAATATTCTGGTACTCGAATAGTGTTTTCACCCAACTACGCCAGAAGGAGGGTTTTCGAGACTGTGTATGTTTGTATGTAGGAGGTACCTCAAAAAATACAAAAAAGAGCAATAAAATGGCAGATTTTGGGAACAAATTCGTGCAGTTAAATATTTTTCTAACCTAAGTTCTAGTCGAGTATTAAATTGTACAGACTTAAATGACGATTTCCAACATACATTGTATATCACCACCACCACCATCATCATCAGCCCCTATCGGTCCACTGCGGGACATCCGCCAGGACGACCGACCTCCTGCTACTCGCATCCATCATGGACCGGCCACTGCACGGAGATCGTCTTCCCACCTGGTGAACGGTCGACCAAGACTTCTTTTTCCTAAACGCGGCCTCCACTCCAGAATGTTATTGGCCCATCTGCCATCTGTACTTCTGAGTGTGTGACCAGCCCATTGCCACTTCAGCGAGCTTATTCGTCGCGTGATAACGGATACCACAATTCTCTGCCTTATGACTTCTCTACCAATTCTGTCGAACAGAGAAACACCAAACACAGCACGTTCCATAGCCGGTTAAGATGCCGCAAATTTGCGAACCAGTCCTAAATTAAGAGGCCATGTTTCGGCCCCGCAAGTCATCACGAGTAGAACGCATTGATTAAAGAGTTTTGTCTTCAAGCTCTGCGGTATAGGCGACATGTGAATGTGACCAAGCTTCCGGAATGTTTCCGAAATACATTGTATAACTTGTGGTTTAATTTAACAGAACGTGGCAAAAATCTTCTTCACAAATAATGGGCCCCGACTGTAGAAGACTTGTTTTTCCTTTCAGCTGGCAGTCGGGTTTTTGTTCCTTTAACTTATTCAAATGTCCTTTGAAGAGAAATTAAATGTAACAATTAGAAATTGTTATCAAGAATACATAATTATTCATAACTTTTACAAGCAGAAGTTTAGAGTGTCATAAATACGCATTATCGCCGGATGCGAGATTTTCTTTACTTGCCGTCTCGTTCCCTTTAGGCAAAAAATTACAGCAGCTGACGGCATATATAACATGCATGGGCAGCGGATTTATAACAGAAACCTTGTAAGTGTTACAACAATAATTCTGTATCAGATTTAATGTGTAACATGTTAATAGGAAAGTGTTACACTTATCAAGGTAATTTTTTATACCCGGCATGTATATACCTCTTCGTAGTAGCTCATTTTGGTTTAAATTATAATTTTTAACTTTAAATTATACAGAAATATCAGAAACCGGGGCTTCACCTACCTTCCTTCTTCACCTCTTCTTGTTTCTTCTCAGGCCCGCTCTCTTCTATTCCCAGCTGCTTCATGTTGTCCGTCCTCTCCTTGGCAGCCCCCATAAACCCTCGAGGGTCGGAGAGCGCCGCCATGAAATCTGCAACAAATATCCTTTCTTGGGCTCAGAGATAATATACAAACGTAACCCCGGGGGGGTTTCCCTCCCCACCGAATCTTACTACTACTACTACTGGAAGCATCTTTATAGCAGGGGTCACGACGCAGTCACGTAGGATCCACTAATTATATACTTGATGAATTTTTAACAAATGATTATAACTTTAATAACTACGTTTTATTTTCAATCTTTATCTGATTTTAGAAACTGGTGACGAATTAGTCGAAACCAGTCGTAATTTATGTATTTTTAATCAATTAACTAGTGGAAATAGTATATTATTTATTCAAATTATAACTTGAATTTCCATTAAGAAGTGACAAGACACTTTGACCTGCGGCGATCGACCCTAGCCTGAGCCGATAGACGGTCGACCGTGATCCACCGGTTGCCAACCTCTGTTATAGAGACTAGCCAACTGCGTAGGGCATTTCATATGCACTCCTCAAAAGCATCTGGTCGTAGCCCACACTAGGTTCATCATCACTGGGGGTCCTCTAAAGTATACCTTCGAAGCCGTCAGGCACGTAGATCTTCAGCTCGATGTTACAGAACAGCATGGGCAGCGACATGGGGAAGTTGGCCTCCGTCCGTAGCGAGATGTGCCGGTAGCCCGCCTGCAGCCCATCCAGCGGCAGGATGCGCTGGCCCAGCAGCTTCCCGTTCTCCTCGTACACCCCGAACCGGAGCACAGCCAGGTCTGGGAGTACCACCTGGGATGACCGCCGAAGTGGTGATCAGGACGTTAAGGGGGCGAGTAGCAGGATCGGCAGTGGACGCGACACCGCCGCCACTGTGCCGTTGTGTTTCATGCCGTTGTCGTTGTTTTCGGCGGCTCATTATACTTTGGAATTTGCAAAATAACTATTTGGGTGTCCATGGGCGTTGGTAGACATCATACGGCTACGAAAACGCTTGCGCGAATACTAGGAACTCTCTATAAGCACCTTTCGCTTTCGAGCAATTATCTGTCGTCCATATGCTGCTAAAATCAGCTACAACACGAGAAAGGCAGTTTACTCTAACTGTCTATAAGCACCTTTCCCTTTCGAGCGCTTATCTGTCGTCCATATGCTGCTAAAGTCAGCTACAACACGAGAAGGGCAGTTTACTCTAACTATCTATAAGCACCTTTCCCTTTCGAGCAATTATCTGTCGTCCATATGCTGCTAAAGTCAGCTACAACACGAGAAAGGCAGTTTACTCTAACGAGGATGATTCTGAAGTGGAAGTAGCACAATCATAGCCTGGTAAAGCGTTACGCGTGGCCTTAAATTGTTTTTTAAGCCGTAAACTTAATAAAAGCCGGAGTAGACTTACCTTACGGAAAAGGAAGGGCTCCTCATTGTAGACTGGGTTGAGTCCATTGGCCGGCACCATTCTGGTGCGGAACTCCTTCCTGATGGTGTCAGACGGCAGCCCGTACATGTCCACCTCCACGTACGTCCCCACCTTCTTGTCCGACAAGAACTGGCCCGCTATCACCTGACAAGGGTATCACGGCTTAGTGGTGATTGTGATGATGGTAAGTTTGTAAGTTGTGGTGTGATGACAATTGGGACAGGAATGATGAGGAATGCGTAGTGTCGCAGTACAATCATGTTTCAAATCTGATATACATATGGGCAGAATAAATTATTGATCTTTGCCGCGCGTGACAGTGACAAGTGTTCAATCATGTCATTACGTCGTTATCTTTCGGAGTCCAAAACTATGAATGTACTACTGTAACATAATACTTTTTTAATCAATTACACTTTAGACACCTCGAATTTTATTACTTAACTTGCGTCACATAGCCGATATTAGCTTATTGCCGCGCGAAACAAGAAATGAATACTAAAATAGTTGTGTCTCACTCGCACACTATAATGTCTTACGGCTATGGTCACATGCTTTATTGTTTGTTCGTTAGAACGCGCCAGTCCGGAACTACAAGTCCGATTAGATTTTTTTGTGTATCATGTGGCTACACATTATTGTGGATTGTTATATGCTATACATGACGTTATGGCTATAGAGCCGGAGCTACGCGCGTGAAACCGCGGGGCGCTACCAGTGTAGGCGAACACTTCGGTCTACAATTACGGCTATTATTATGAACATGGTAAATATGATGAGATCTGTAACTGCGACGAGTAAATGTGTTGTGTAACGCAATGACCACCCGTTGAACTCATCGTGGGCGGTGCGCTGTGCGGCGGCGGCGGTACCTGCACGGAGCACTGCGCCGCAATGACGCCGTCCACCGGCGCGTCGGCGAACGGGTCGAAGCTGCGGTCCGCGCGCCGCATGAAGTCCGGCTTCAGCAGGTACCTGCGCAATGGCCAAGTGTTGTCACTACCTACGTGCTGCTCGCTCTTGGGAGGAGTCCTATCGCTCTCATCAAATATATCGAATTTCGTACGGCTTGTAAGAGGCCCATTGTGGAGATGGGATGAAGAAGTGTAACGCACAGGCGTTATAACAGTATATAACAGTATATGCTTACATTTCTCGATCTGTATTTAAATAACCTAGAAATTCCGCAGAGATGTTGCCCTGTAGGAAAGAAAGAAAAGTGGTCTTGTGGCTGCTCCGAACCGGGTGGGCTTTCCAACTCTCCGGGTGTCTCCTACCCGGTGTACTGACGACTTGGCTAAGGTGGCGGGCAGCCGCAGAATGGAAGTGGCTTCCTTCTGAGATCCCAGTTTAAAGTCAAAATGAGGCACTACATTTGATTAACCTGTTTATGCGGATATTCATGGGCAAGGCTAATAACCAAAGAACTCTGACTGCTAATTTGGTCGTCCTATAAAAGAAAAAAGTAGAAACTGACCCACAGTTGCCGTTATATTCGAACTTGCCCTGGTTGAGCTGCATGGGCAGGTCGGACGTCTGGAAGTTCAGCGACACCATCTGGCAGCCCGCGTTCCAGAACACCTGTAGCAGTGACACGTGATAGCGGTGGCGTTACTCATCTGATCGGGTGGGCCGGAAATGGGGCCCCATGGTCTCCCAATATCGACTTAATTAGCTTAACCAATTAATGTTCCACTGTTCTTTTCCCATTTATTATTATAAAAATACGTACGTACTACATACAGATGTAGAAACATCCAAAATCTGGGCGGTGTACAAACCTAGAACCCGCTACTGTACAAACTGCGGCCCTATTGACCTTGGGGTATATGCGGGACATCAGACGTTGTCTGCGGCATGTAATTGGAAGATTCAGCCCCTGTGGTAAGCGCGGGACATCTGGCGCTAATAAAGCAGGAGACAGAACATACACCTACGTGCCCTTGGGATAGATGTAGGACGCCTGGTGCTAGTAGCTCGACGTAGAGTGTACACCCGCGGCATGTAGCTGGAGGAGTCAGCCCGCGTGCCCTTGGGGTAGATGCGGGACAACTAGCATTTGCTGTAGCAGGAGGTGGTGTACGCACCTGCGGCATGTAGTTGGAGGAGTCAGCCCTCGTGCCCTTGGGGTAGATGCGGGACATCTGGCGCTTGTTGTAGTTGACGAAGTCTATCGCCTGCTGCTTGAGATAGTTCATGCCCGTCGTCTCGGCGAACGAGGACATGTTGTGGTGGATGTTCTTCTCTAAAATAGACCAAGTAAAAGATATTTGCAAACCAGTAAAATCAGCCTCTACTCTCAGTTTACTAGAGTCATGCTAAGCGGAATATTGCGCATGCGTCAACTTTTAGAGAATTTATTGAAAATTTGAGCTCGCACTTTGAGATTTATTACAGCAACTTAAATCAGATTGTTCCAGGTTGCAGTAATAACGAAATACGACCGTTTTGAAATACGACATGAACGTTTGCGACCGCTCTTATTTATTTAGCATATGGTAGTGTACTCACTCTCGGCCTCCTCGAAGCTGACGAACTTGATGGGCTGCGCGTAGTTGACCATGGAAGACAGCCAGGGATGAACACTGGTGGTCGAGCCCGTGTACTGGACCGGGGGCGGCGCGTCCCCCTCCGCCCCGGGCACGGCCGCGGCGACTTCGGGGGGCAACTCCTCGGGCTGCGGGCAGAGGCAGAGTCACCAGGTGAAATGTTACGCTCACGTTATGATACATTACAAGAGAAAATTAAGTCAAAGAAGGTTACGCAACCGCTTGGCGTTTCTATACAAACTTTCACTGCTGCGTAAGGTATGTATGTATATATATATGAGGTAATACTCACTACTCGCGCAGTTCAGTATTCACATAATATATACCGCCAGATGATTTCACTCCTCCTTCATAATGGCCCTACCATTGGAAAAAAACGGTTGACTCACTGTCACGTGATACTACCATAAAGTGACAGAGAATAGAAGAATACATAGAACAGCATAATGACTGTGTAAAATCTCTATGCATCATCATCAGCCGGACGACGTCCATTGCTGTACACAGGCCTCTTCCACAGAACGCCACAGCCACCTTAACCAAGTCGTCAGTTCACCGTGTAGGAGGCATTATGGGTGTTGATATTCCGTTAACTGACACTATATATTTTTTCTCTTTTGCCGTAGAGAAGAAGAGCTGGCGCGTACCTCTTTCTTTGGCACGGGCGCGGCGGACGCGTCCTCCTTCACCTCGTCCTCGATGACGAACTGGCCCTGCCGGAACAGCTCCAGCTCCTGCTTCTCCACTTCCAGTTTCAGCCGCTTGTTCTTGATCATGATCTTGCGTTTCAGCTCGCACGGCGGCGGTAGGGGCTGGCCAGGTTCCAGCTGATGGATAGTTATACACCATTGACGATATAGCTTCAGTAGTCAGGGTTGTCGGTTCGGTGCCATATGAAACACGTTCGGCGTAGATTTCTTTTTGGATATTGCCCTAGAGGTGACCGCAGACAATAGTCAATAATTGTATACACAATGTTTTTTAAACAAGTGGCAATTTTTGATATATTCTAAAGAAAAAGTTTCTATATTTATTCCATGTCTCTAAAACGAACACGTCATTAAGAAAAAAATCGATGGCTGAGTCAAAAAAAAAAGTAATTTCGCCACTTGTTTGAACAATTATTGACCGTTGTTGCTACCAGGCAACAATGAGCCAAAAAATAATTTAACAATAACATGTGCCATACGGTAGCACCCCTACAAACAACACTGTATAATCGGTTTCGCAAGATGTAGCATTGTGCATGATGCCGGCGTGAAGTGACCACTCCGTCTTGTTCCGTGGGTCCGTGAGTGTGGCCCGTTATAGCGTTTGGTTGCTCCCTACGCTGCCTAAGAGGGTCAAGCAAGTGATGATCAAGTATGTTGCTGACAACCCTAATAACACAGTCTTTGTTTTAATTTCGGACTTGGCCCACTACTCGTTCTCACCGCTGCTACTCCAGTCCGGCAACCGGATCGAGAGCAACCACTTACCGTTTGATATGATCTCAGGGAGCCCGAGGGATAAAACTGTCTTGGGACCCGCAACGAATTTAATCGGAAGAAAATCGGAGAAATAGGGTGTCAAACTCTTCTCGGGAAAAAGTATCCAAAAATACGTTAACATTGCGTCTTAAAATATCATGGGCTCTTCACGGCTAAATCCATGAAAAGTCCCTCCAATATGCTGTTAAAAATAATGTACCGGATGGTCTGGTAACGCCTCCTTCAACAGTAAGTCTCCCAGGATCTCATCGCAATACTTGGCCAGCTTGTACTGCTGCGCCTTGCAGCAGTGGTTCTCGAACGACAGGATGACGGGGTAGTCTGACGTCACGAAGGCAGTATCACGCAGCGCGTAGATGACGTCACGGAACATGATGTCGGTACACATGGCCATGCCGTGGGTGATGATGGGCTCCTCGTCTTCACCCTTGCCATCCCAGCAGTCTAGTTCCACGCATCTGCATGCCAAGATACAAATACACGTGAACCGCCTATTTGGTATCATATGTAAACCTGCCGGTAGCAGAGGTGGGATCCAGTTTTGGGTCACCACTCGAACCCAGCTCTGACTAACATCAATACTATTATAGAACTAGACAACAGCATTCAAGGAAAATGCTGATCTATCCTGATGTTTTTCTTCACCACAAATTAAGGTGACATTGTTAACACCGGTTTTATATGTTCCTATTTAAGTCCCGGTTAGCCTACAGTTGAAGTAGCAAAGGCCTCTGTCAAAGTATGAGTTGAAAGATCACCTGCATCCAGCCAGCAGCACCTGGCGGTACATCTCCACGGAGCTCTTGCCGCCGAACTGGCGCCCGCTGAGGTAGGTGTTGTGGGACGAGTTGATGTAGTAGTGGGACAGCGGCTGGTCCATGTCCATGTAGAAGTCCAGGCGGTCCAGGAACACGGGCGCGTTCTCGTCCGACATCAGGTAGCGGATGAGCCCGTCCTTTGTCAGGCATTCTGGGAACAGGTTGTCAAAGATCACAGCGGGCTTTTATATAATTTGGGGACAAATTCGATTGAACACTTTCGATGACTGCCGATGCCCATGAACATCCGCATTATTGTTATCACCTTCCCTTTTTCTTTTTCTAAGTGGCCCCACTATAATTCAGATACCGCAAGAAACGTGTCAGCAGTGACTTTTCCTCACTTTAAGGCGGCATGTGAGCGAGAAGTACCTCCCCGATCATGCCAGCCCTATTAGGCTGCAATGCATCAAGAGAAACGTATTTACATGACTCCTGGCGACTGACTACTCGTATGCCCCCATGCAATTAAAAATAATCGCTACATATAATATAAGCTACGTATCAACAATGACATATTTTGACCAATTCAGCGATTAGCGACCCAAATTGGTCTCCAAAGTTTTGAGGGTCTGAGAAGAGTTGTGGAATACCTAGCTCCCCCAATTGTGGGTCACTGTGGAGTTCTACTGAGACTACAGAGTTCAAATGGGAATAGAGATTTCTACTGGGAGTACACAGTTTTACTGAGTGTATACAGTTCTACAGGGAGTATACAGTTCAACTGACGGTATAAAGTAGAACTATATACGAGAGTAAATTGTTCTACTGAGAGTATACACTTTTACTGGGAGTATACAGTTTTACTGGGTCTATACATTTCTACAGGGAGTATACAGACATCTGCTGAGAGTATACAGTTCTACTGGGAGTATACAGTTTTACTGAGTGTATACAGTTCTACACGGGGCATACAGTACCACTGGGAGTATACAGTTTTACTAAGTGTATACAGTTCTACAGGGAGTACACAGTTTTACTGGGAGTATTAAGTTTCACTGGAAGTATACAGTTGTACTGAGAGTACAGTTGTACTGAGAGTACAGTTGTACTAAGAGTACAGTTGTACTGAGAGTACAGTTGTACTGAGAGTACAGTTGTACTGAGAGTACAGTTGTACTGAGAGTACAGTTGTACTGAGAGTACAGTTGTACTGAGAGTACAGTTGTACTCACTGCTTGTCTTGGCGTCCTCCTCCTGCTCGTAGTCGTTGATGATCTCCAGCGCCCTCTTCTCGTCGTACAGAGGGTAGAGGATCTCGTTGAGACGCGGGTCGCGCTGTTTCTCGTTCAGGAAGTTCACGAACTGCTCGAGGTTGATGCGCTCCGACTTGCCCTGGGTGCTGGGGATCGAAACCGCATGTGCATTATTATTGGATTATTGACTGAAAAGGGCTTATTAAATCACACGAAACACAACATCATAGCTGTAACCTTGAGGAGCTGTCATGTGGGCGTCGGTAGTCTCCGCAAGGTTCCTACTCTTTGGCCTCTTATTATATTAATATGCCATTGTTGGGCATTGGGCTTTTATAGTTTAAAAGGTATAGAATTAAAAACTCACATGGATCGGAACAGCTCCTCAATGTCGTTCCTGGGACAGATCTTGTGGTACAGCGCGTAGAATTTGTCGAAGGTAAACGCCTCTCTCTCCATGCCCTCGTTCTTGCCGGACGGCAGCCCCAGGTCGGAGAGGCACTGGTACACCAGCTTCTCCGTCTTGCCCGATGCGAAGGTCCTGGCTACCACCTTGACGGGCACCTTTCCTTTCGGATCCGTTAGAAAGCATAGTCGCATCCAACTGAAATTGTACACATGTTACTAGCAGTCCGCCCCGGCTTCGCATGGATATTTCACGAAATATGGCAATAATTCATTAATTTACAAAAGTATAAAAATTACAGATTCATGGTAGATAATGATGATTCGATGTCATGGTAATGGCGACGGAAGAACATTCTCTTTTTAAGACAGATCAGTCGGGATAGCTAGGTGTAAATAATTTCTGCAACTAAATAAAATACTTATTTCTTTTTTTTTTCACAACTTTGGTTACATTATCAAAGTTTTATAATGATCAAAATATTTTAGAAGATGTTATATAGCCTATATTCATTACTGATATTGTAGGAGTCTAATGGTAAAATAATCATTCAAATCGTTCCATTAGTTTAGGAACTAATGGAACGATTTGAATGAACTATTCAATGCAAACTAACAAACAATCACAAACATTAGTATAGATTACTTTTTGGTTAATTTAGAATAGTGTAAGTACTAAGCACAGAGTAATCGAGTTCAACCTAATCTAGGCTAGGCTCTGGTTTTAGTTCTGAGCTGCAGAGATAAGATGGCAGTCGCTCCGTGTCAACACTAGCTCCCTCGTCAAATCCCCTAGACTGGGTAGCCCGGTGTTGCCTAACACACAAACGCGTTAAGGCCAGGACAATGAAGAATTGTAAGTACAGAGTGTTTTGACAAGGGACTAACTGAGCCCAACATTCACACTGAGGGGCAGTGACATGTAAAGTCCACATAACCCTCCATAGACTCCCCGACTCCCCATCACCTCACGTGGGTATCATAATAACGAGAGGTCGTGCTAGTCCGATTTGTGCGCAATGCGACAATAGTACCGCCTTTGTAGTGATCATCTTCGCTGACTCTTATAGTCAACGAATCATCTACCATCGGGTGCCCGGCAAGAGCCTCAGCTGTGGATGAAAAGCATACGTACTGTTTCATGAGACTGGTCCTGGGACACATGTTGTTGATTTTGTTGTTGTGTGTGATGAAGCGGATACCCTCCTTCCATATCTTGGTGGTAAAGCATGCATGCACGTGCAAAAAAGGCAAGTAAAATCAGCGAACGAGAAAAGAAAAAAACTGGTTGGAACAATACATACAGGTTTTAATAGGAGATAGACAGATGAGGGTAACTAAATAATTTTTTTTGGTTTTGTAATAG
>JAFELO010010545.1:78024-92927 GCA_017140195.1 Eumaeus atala | reverse complement strand
TGAGCAACTTTGCAAACAGGCCGCTGTGTTGCCTCAGCGTCCTTTCATTCTCCATCATCATATTAAAAAAAAAATATCTGTCTTTTAAGATTATTAAAAGCAGGTGCCGTCAGCACGTTTGTGTTGGTGTCCTCAGGATACATTGTCTGTATTTCTATGTGCCTACATAGAGTTGTACCGTCGACCAAATGGTTAGACCTTAGGTGCTACGGTGCCACAGCAGACACACAACTTACAAAAACACATAGCACATACGTTTCGCAGTAACCGACGTCAAACTCGTAACACTCCTCGTTTTTTTGACATTGGTTAAAAAAACAGACATTAGAAAGAAATGAAAGAAAGAAAGATTTTTACTGATCACAATAACTTGGATTAATAGCTTTCATCATCATCATTATCATGCCTTATCGGTCCACTGCTGGACATAGATCTCTTAATGAACGTCAAGAGGACCGATATCCGATATCCTGCTACACGCATCCACTCCAGACCAGCTACTGCACGGCGATCGTCTACCCATCTGGTGAACGGTCGATACCAACATTTCGTTTTCCTAAACGCGGCCTCGACTCCAGAACCTTACTGGCCCCACTGGTTCCTCTGAGTGTGCGACCAGCCCATTGCCACTTCAGCGAGCCAGTTCGACGCGTGATATCGGATACTTTAGTTCTCTGCCTTATGACTTCGGTACGAATTCTGTCGGACAGAGAAACACCCAACATAGTACGTTCAATAGCCCGTTGAACTACCGCAAACTTGCGGACCAGTCCTACATTAAGAGGTCAGCATTACAAACCAATAAAATATATAAGTCACTGTAATCAATAGAGGTGGCCACTCAGCACTTGTTATACCAATATATTAGATTTGATATATTTCTACAACGCTGATTTTCAGTGTCTCCTCATATTTATCAGTTGCTTAAAGCAACACCACTGACAGTGCCCGCCGAAAGAGATACGATTTTTACGCGTTGTATAAACAATTAAGGAACTTAAATCACGTGTTACACTAATTATAAACACATATACAAACACATAATATTACACTATGAAACATGGTTGAGAGTTGTTTCTGTATTCTGTCTACATTAGACCCAAATCGTTGAGGAGAATGACGATGTGAAACGGGATCGCTAATGTACATTGTTCATGTGTTATGTATATTACTGGCAGGGAGACACTGGATGCGAGTGGCCTCTCCATGGAGCGCCATAGGTCACGGACACGTCGTATTCATGGACACGTCGGACATGTCCTACGTTTATATTATGTATTACATAATTTTGTTCTTATATAAGCCTTAGTGTAGAACAGATCTATAGTGATCTACAGGGAAGTGGATCATTTTTTGTGAGTGAATTAGTCGCAAGCGATGGGAACGGAAAACACGCAATATTAGACTTTGAATATGAATTTATTTGAAATAAATATTTATACTACAATAAAACTACTTTTACGGATTCTATCGCGGTTTATTTATGTAATGAGTAACATTCGCGTAAACTTATGACATCAATAAATATTTATAGCTAATTCCTGACACTGTCGATACAACATTTTTAATTCTGAAGTAAAAAAATCTCGATTATAAATAAAGATGACAAATTTTGCGCGTAAGGTTGACTTTGCAAAAAAAGTATAATTTAAATTATGCACTTCTTTCAAATAGAACTCGCTTTGTAAAAAACAATTTAAAATCATGCGCGTAGGTTTGACTTAGCAAAAAGACTGGTCATGTAAAATCAATGACGTATTAGAATTACAGTTCAGTATGAAATCGTGTATCTAGTATTTTTGTAAATCAATGGTTATAGATCAATGCATTATCCTTGGCCGTGCTCCATAACATGGCCACATTGACAAGGCCATGACTGCGTGACCTGGAACCGTTGGAAATTGTGATTATGCCATACATTATCGAAATTATATTCCGTACTATTAGCGCCCTGCGGCTTTACCGGCACTAGTCAAATTTATTGTATTTAGCCTTCCTCATGAAACAGACACTTTTTTTTTCAAATCCGACTCTTGAAGTTCCAGTGCATTCAACAATCGTATCAAGAACAAAAATAAAAGAGAAACACAAGTTATAGAATTTGTGACTTTGGAGTAAGACAGACTACATACCAATAAAAATAAAATAAAAATGAGTGACCCTGTTCACATCTACGAGGCTCTGTTTCGGCTGCCATGGGGTGGTGCGGGGATGAGGAAGCCGAAAAAGTTGATAACATATAAACCATACAGACAAAACGGTTGACTACACATGAACTATGCAGCTGAAGCGGTTGACTCCGTCTAAACCATGCAACCGAACCTATTGATGAGACATAGGCCATGCAGCCGAAGAGGTTCACAACTTATAAACCATGCAGACGAAGCGGTTGATAACACATAAACCATGCAGCCGAAGCAGTTCATAACACATAAACCATGCAGCCGAAGCAGTTGATAACACATAAAACATGCAGCCGTAGTTGATAACACATAAACCATGTAGCTGAAGCAGTTGATAACACATAAACCATGCAACCGAAGCAGTTGATAACCCATAAGCCATGCAGCTGAAGCAGTTGATAACACATAAACCATGCAGCCGAAGCGGTATCCTTCACCATGCATTAGTTTTCACTTACTGTTTCTTGAGACAGGTCATAGGACACGCGTTGTTCGCTTTCACGTTGTGTGTGATCTTTCTCAACCCGTCCAACCAGACCTTTAAACAACTACAGCTTGAAACCAAATTTATATATATAATAAACAAATTGGACGCAGATGATTGGATGCTATGACGTCACAGACAGACAAGCATTACATACAAACATTTCTTGCTTTTTTTATAATATAAGGGGGCATTTCTTTAATTTTACGTATTGGTATTTTTTTAAGACGTTGTTAACAAACTTCATTGTGATGTGTTTGCATATTTGTGGTATCGCTTTAGTTTGTTCTGCTATACATGTATGTGTATATGTATGTGTGTATATATATAGATATGTCGCAGATGGACAGTCTGCGGCTACATTACGGTTAGGCGGGGCCACGATTAGCAGAATTGTCATTGCGAGACATTCTTCAATATGACGACTGACGTTTAGTCTAATTGAATATCTTGATTTTAGGCGGCGCTAGGATCGGTACAAGTATGAAATTAGGCCAAGTGTTTTGGGTGCAAATAAAAAAGGGTTTTGAAACGCCTAGCCGTAATGTAATGAGGGAATTTATTCAATACTGCCATATCCCTGCGCCATGACTATCGAATTCTTTTATTTCGACTTATAAATGTGGCTACAGGTTATCTAATCCTCCCGTCGTTGCTGATCCAATATAGTTTCAATGCGGTAATTACACGCATACCTTCAATCCAGTTCTTTAATGGGACCAGCAGAGAGAACCAAGTGCCATATATCAAGTAATTCTCTACTAATTCTCTCGCTTCCTTTTTCATTCGAACTCATAGCAATCAGCATTTTTTTAAGGAACTAAATAAAACATTTCATTAACCTCAGTGGAATTTTTATATAAGCATTTAAATAATATGTCCAATTCGCTACTTTTAATAATGTATGTATAAGATATCATAGACTAAAGGACCACACGTTTTATGTATATAGGACACTTCTTTAAATATTAAAGAACTATTAGTAAACTTATGACTTCAAAAATAATAAGTGTAACTTGAAAATAAGTTATATTGAACATTTAATCTAGCAGTGTTATTTTGAAAATTTACACATACATGAAGTCGGTGCCAACTGCCTAGACAAAGCGGGTTTGTAGTCAATTGCATCTTTTGTTAAAATTCAATATATTATTAAAACTATAATAAAAAAAAACTATTTTTACGGATTTTATCGCGGTTTATTAAATTATCCGTAAAAGTAGTTTTATTGTAATGCCTAACGTTGGCGTAAAAATAAGACTTCAATATATTATTTAATTGTCGGTGCAACAAAAATTACAACGGTTACAACGGTAACGTGTTTAAAATGTAACCTCTCGGATAAAAAGAATTTTAAAATCGATGCATACATTTGAGGATTCTCCATTTGCCAAGGAGCTATAGCTTTCACCACCAGCTCACGATCGTACGTAGAAGTCGAAACAATGTTTATTCTAAAAAACACATATGTGTAATGAGCGTATAAAATTTCTCCGGAATACCCTCATCAGGTTCTGACTTTGGGAATTATATCATTTCGAACAAAAACAGGAAATTTCACAATTTATAACTGTTAAGAACATGTACCTTCCATTATTAGTGACATGAGATCGGTATGGCCTGCATTGCAGTATAAAATCGCGTAGCAAACATACGAAAATATGTACCGACACGGTTTACAATCCGTATATTTTTTAGGTCTTTTGAACTTTTTCAACATTTCTGCTGCTCTATAATTCTACACATGTTATTCTTCTATACATATATTATTATTTTCTACAGATATTTCCGCCACACATATGTAGTCACAAATTACTTTTATAAACTGACTTTAGCTTTGACAGTGACATTCGTCATTCAGGATGGAGTTATCATGTTTCATTCATTCCTACATCTCAATTTACAAACATATTTTCTATCCCCTTTCAGACATTAATACAAATTATATTTATACGTGTGTAACAGATTCCTCTCCCACTTTTAATGGCATTGGTAGGTGCCAACTGAGTCGGGTCATTTTGATGAAAACCAACACCATTAGACATACGCATAATTGTTATATAGATGTGTTGCCCGTTTTCCCTCCAATGGGCCATCGGAAAATCATATACCTCACGAAACACGACAGCTGTTTATATCGTCAGCGGTGTCATATGAGCGAGAGGAACTGGGTAAGCACCCAGTTGTGTCGGCGCAATTGGAATGCAATTCAGCATGCCAATACAAATATAGATAGACTTATTTGTTTGATGTATAAATATTGGGCCCAATCGAAAACTCACGCTCATCTAAAGGGGATAAAATGTTTTTAAGTGAATCAATTTCATTCTAGAGAAATAGGTTCAGTGCCCCGCCAGCCGCGGGCCCTATAAAACTGTGTTTGATAGCTGGGGAGTATCCCCTGTAAAAAGGGATAGCTAGGGTGTGCCACTATGAAGGCGGGATAGTCTCCTGCTACGTGTGACATTGATGCGATATCGTAATCATAAGAACATTTGATTTCTTGTCACTCGTCAGCCTGGTGTACTTTAAAGACCTATGTTACATTATATAATTATAAGGTTCTTGTTATAGAAGTACACATAATACATAGATCAACATCCATGACCTGGGAGGATTTCGCGATCGCTGGCTTAGCCGTTATACAATTTAGCTAGTCGGTGGTCAGCTAAGATAAAAAATGATGTAATGTAAACATGTGTTTGTCAAAAATGATGTAATGTAAACATATTTTTGTCAAAAATGATGTAATATAAACATATGTTTGTCATAAATGATGTAATGTAAACATATGTTTGTCAAAAATGACGCAATGTAAACATATATTTGTTAAAAATGATGTAATGTATACATATATTTGTTAAAAATGATGTAATGTGAACATATGTTTGTCAAAAAAATTTGGTGGTGACATAAATTACGCATCTAAAAGAAATTTTGACACGATTTTTTTGTCTGTTAACCTCCTAAACGACTAAATTGGATAGCATTAAACTTCGTTGAAAGAGGAGTATATAGAAGAAGAATATTACAAAAGAAGCAGTGGACTGATGATGAAGGCTATATAGAAATGGCAACTTATATAATACGTTTCATCCATTTCTATAAGTTTAAAATTTACGTAAATCGACTTAAAGGAAATCGCGGGCACATCTAGTAAGAAATTCCGTCTTGTAATTGTTTGCTTATTTTTCGGAGGTACCTACTAATTCCGGCAATGCTATTGCGTTCGCTCCTACTAGTGTACTGGCACTGACTCAGCAAATTAAATACAACAGCACCTATACTTTTTGACAAAAACCTGATCTCACGAGTGTTTGGCATCCGAGCTTAACCATCTTTTTTATTTGCACTGGTTTTTTTTCATCACCTTTCACAAAAAAACTTGAACAGCAAAATGTTGTTTACGAAGAAAATTTGAATTTCTAAAACACTCTATATTCACAAAATAAATATGTACATAATATAAGAATTGTCCAAAGAAAAATAGTTAAAATGTATTTATTTATGATAATGGCACAAGACTCATAACGAATGCCTAAATTTATTCTCTTTTCAAATTTAGGCGTTCGTTATGTCACGTTCTGCTTTCAAACTTTGTAAACGTTATAAATATAAATGAATATAGTCATCGAATTTGATTCGAACGGAGTAAGGCTTAAGAACGCAGTAAACATTGTTGCCGAGAAGGGCCTTTGTCAAAATCATAATGCAAAATTTAGTCTTAGAGCCTGCTTTTTTCTGTTTCCACCGGTCTCAATTACAGCCATGACTTACCTATTGTGAACATAAATATCAGAATATTTTCCAATTTCGGTTCCACAGGTACGGAGTAGAAGAAACTGTTAAATTAAGTAATACTACAGGTCGTAACACTTAAAAGATAGGCCTTAGTTGAGGATTCAAGAGGCGACGGATATCTAGTCGCATGATTATAAATAAAAATATTATACTGTTGCTTACTAATAGCTGACATTTGTAAATGTAATGCTGTTTGCATTACATTTACAAATATCAGCCATAATGTTGTAAATATGCAAATTCTACATATTTAAGTATTTGAAATTTTAGAATTATGCTTTATAATACACAAAGTTAACACAAATAATTGAGAACTATAACTATAATAATTAATGAAACTGTAATGGTTAAAAATTATTTTTAATCTACGATAGTAAAATAATCAATGTATAAACGCTGAAAATGTTTTTTAGCTACGTTGTCAGCTGTTCTAATTAATGCAGGCGAAATTGGCTTACGTTTTCCACAACCAAGACCCAGACTAAGAGAATTAAGGAATTTTAAAGCGGATCAAGTGAATCTAACTCAGTGGGTACAACATTTTGGCATAACAATTTACATTTCATAAACCGAAACTGTGCGCTCACTTGACTAGTTGGTTGTGAAAGAACCCGTCCGAAATGAAATATGAATTCTTAATATCAAACTCAAGTGTCCACGTCGGAATGAAATTGTTTCTCATTTTAGCTCTGTTAGTGAAATATTTTACTGTATTATCTCTGTTATATTTGAATCTAAAGTGCCTTAGAAATATAATTTGACATACTTAT
Source organism: Eumaeus atala (assembly GCA_017140195.1). NCBI lineage: Eukaryota > Metazoa > Arthropoda > Insecta > Lepidoptera > Lycaenidae > Eumaeus > Eumaeus atala. Next base: position 85,689 of record JAFELO010010545.1, on the reverse strand, counting down.
TCTACTATGCCGATTAATAATGAGCGAGAATGGTTTTGGTTGGACAGTTGCATATAGGAAGGGCCCTGTGGTGTTGCCATAGTCCTTCAATATAACACAGTCATTCAGGCTGATTGGTGAGTCATTTTGAACAGTGCAGTAGGGTACTTGTTATTCAATTCTTATTCAAATTATGCCTATCTTACAAATTATTAATTGCTAACACACTATTGCAATATACGAGTATATGCATAGCAATGACAATATGACGCTTGGCAGAACTCTCAAAGAATTGTAAATTGTGTGTATCCTTGTCTAATTTATGTAAAACAGCATTGCTTGTCTGTGCCCAGTGCCAAATTTAAAAGTATGATCCATTTCTGTCTCCTGTTCTTAATAAAAAAAATACACTTTAAGTTTAATGCCGTAGTTATGGTCTATGGCCTGTTCCTAAATTAAATGTGTACCTTGGCCGTCTCCGCGTCCGGACACACCACGTGCTGGTAGTTTATATTGATGTAGTCGGTGCCGCTGCATATCGTCAGAGACTTGTCCTCCAGGTTGTCGCCATGTTTGTTCGTCAAGTTGTTGTTCAACTTTGTGTCCTGGAAATTTTTATGAAAACTTCATTAAATATTGTCTATTGATGTATGCCGCCTAGATGGCTAACGTGTAAAGAGATGGCCGCCGTAGCAGATATCAGGCTAAGACGACATTACTATTATTATTAATATCGTTCCGTCGCACAGTAACACGAAACCTGGCAGTGAGCCTTGTAGCTTTGTAAAAAAATACCCATTTTCAATCGCATCGAAATTAATGGACTCCCAAAAATTAATGTCTAAAACAACGATCCATAAACCAACATCGTTAAGTTCATTGTTCTTTTATTGCTGACACACCGTATCCGACATACACATAAAATAATTCAACGCTTCTTATGTACCAGGTCCTGGCATAAATGTTGTCACAGAGGATTTTTTGTTCTAATTGCAAATAACATTCGTTACGTTGCAGTGTGTTAGTTCAATACACAAGCACACTCCGTAAAACAATTTAAAATACACAAGCACACTCCGTAAAACAATTTAAAATACACAAGCACACTCCGTAAAACAATTTAAAATACACAAGCACACTCCGTAAAACAATTTAAAATGCACAAGCACACTCCGTAAAACAATTTAAAATACACAAGCACACTCCGTAAAACAATTTAAACTATTAATAGCTTATTCGAAATGGTCTCCATTGGCTGTAATACAGTCGTTTAAACGTGAGGCCTGTTATCAACAGAAGCACGCGCTCTTTCCAAGGGGAAATCCTTCAATGCCAATCGTATGGATTGTTTTAGGGACTCCCAAATTATCATGACGTTTAGAGCAAGCTGTGCTCTCTAAAATAGGCTATAAATCTAATCCAGCGGATTAGGACCGGGACTAGATGGATGGTAGTCTTCAGCCTTGATGAAGTCTGTTCACTCCCAACCAAGACTGCGTGGACCGAGCTTTATGACCCGGTGCCGAGTCTTGCTGGAAGGACCATAATTGCTTATTGAACATGGTGTTACTAAGGGGCGTAACTATATTCTAAAGGACAGTATGTTGACACACTAGTGCCCATGTTTCGATAAGTTTTTCACAAAAATATGGCTCAGTCACTCCTTCATTGCTAACACCCCAACAAACCATCAAAGAAGTCGGACAATGTCCACGTTGCACTCTGTCGACTAATTGGGAAGCTTGCTTAGAGCTTTGAGCATAAGTACGATCGCTTTGTTTGTCAAAATGTTGCTGAATCGTAAAAAATTCTCCTCTGTAAACAAAATTCTACTGTGGCCTCCCCTTGCGTACCATTTCAGTAGCCGTTTCCATTTTACCACCCTATTCATCTTCAATTTATCAGTTAGAAAATGGCCAGTGTGTCCCTTACAGGCTGTAATTACTGAACTGTAGCAATTATATTTTTGCTACTTAAACATTTTATAAAAATATATCTGTCATCTTTGAATGTTAGACTAAAGAGTGCTCGGTGTTGAAGAAATGACTTTCTTTTGCTGGACGTGGAGGACGGAGTGATGGCGGACACTATCTGTACCAAATGATAATTAAATAGTTTTTCTTTTCCGTCCGGGAGACTATGTTTTCGTGACACGATGCACGAATATTAATTTATAAAAGGGTGAGTTCATGATTTCTTGCCAACGCCATGTTTCATATCTTATGTTTCGATAATTCTTTCTTAATGTTAAAATGTCTTAATTCTCTTATGTGTGCATTTTGATAGTAGCAATTACATGATGATATGCCACGTTGAAACTTGGATGTTAAATTCTATTTAATTGTAACTGAGTATAGATATTGTTTGATTTTAGTTGGGTCATGAAGCCAAGAGGATGGGACGGGATCTTATTGGTTGTGTGTTCCTTTTCAGAGCTCTACTCCTTTTCCTTTTTTCTTTTTGAGCTGGATGTAATGTGAAGATATGATGTCACCATAACCTTCAGCTACTGGATTTGAGATATATATAAAGGACCACCCAAGTTGCAGCAAGAAGTCTCTGACAATTGTCAAGATAAGACCTCGTTCCCTAATTTTTACTAACCATCATCAAAAACTGGATTGAGTCCATTGTTTGTTTCTTATACCATTTTAAGTTTGTTCCTGATCGTGAATGTGGAGATACCATCATTAAATAAATGTATTTAATAGTCAGTCCTTTACCCTCATCGTTGACTCCTTTTATAGAATAAATTGTCACAGCGTGATCTCTTAAAATTCCACGAGATCTCTTTTTTAGAATAAATTGTCACAGCGTGATCTATTAAAATTTCCCGTGATATCTTTTATAGAATACATTGTCACAGCGTGATCTCTTGAAACTTTACGAGATTTCTTTTTTAGAATAAATTATCACAGCGTGATCTATTAAAATTTCCAGAGATATCTTTTATAGAATAAATTGTCACAGCGTGATCTCTTAAAATTTCACGAGGTTTCTTTTTTAGAATAAATTGTCACAGCGTGATCTATTAAAATTTCACGAGGTTTCTTTTTTAGAATAAATTGTCACAGCGTGATCTCTTAAAATTTCACGAGGTTTCTTTTTTAGAATAAATTGTCACAGCGTGATCTCTTAAAATTTCCCGAGATATCTTTTATAGAATTAATCGTGACAGCGTGATCTCTTAAAATTTCCCGAGATATCTTTTATAGAATAAATTGTCACAGCGTGATCTCTTAAAATTTCCCGAGATATCTTTTTTCTTTCGGACAAGGTTTCTTTCCCTTACTGCTTTGATCACCTTTCTCGTACGAACACTACGTGCAGATCTTTCTATGTCACAAACAGTGGAAGTCTCATTGGACCTATTAATATCCCGATACACAAACACTTGACTAATACGAAGTGTATAGAGTTTTAACAATTGCGTTCGGCTCCACACATACTTTGTGTAATGCAATTACAGGGATTCTGTTCTCTTCATCTCCCCACTCCGCTTTAACATCGCAAAATATTGTAGAATGTATTGGCGCCGAAATGAGAAAACACAATGACCAATCGTATAAAAATGACAGATTCCAAATTCAAATGTAATATTTTTTAATTTTTTATTGTAACAGTATTTATGGCCCGACTATGTATATTTACTTAAAAAATTTTAACAAGAAGGTAATTTACTTGAAATTTAATAAGGAAGATTAATCACCTTTTGTACGGTCGAATTTTCGTCACCCGTCGTTACAGTAAATTAATAAAATATATTAAGTAAATATATATAAATCAAAGAAACGAAACTTCGTTTCTTTTCTTTGACTTAAAATATAAAATATATTTTATATTTTGACTCAAAGAAACGAAACGAAGTTAAATATTTGCGTAAAAATTTCATTAAAATCGGTTTAAATAGGAAAGTTTCGGACATTAGCCCGGACAAACATACTGATCCGCCCCGACACTCATGAACAACAGGAAGCCGATTGTTAACTTAACAAACTATAAGTAAAATCTTCTCCGGGAACCGTCACATCCATAGGTGAAAACCTTATGAGAATTCGTTAAGTAGATTTTGAGAAAACCGATCGCTTTTTTTTCTTAATTTGGGGACTTTGTCTTATAATACGAGTATGTACAGAAGATGTAGAACATTGTTGTATCTGTCCTCTCAAGTCCGTGTTTCTGCGACGTCTGTGCGCTGTTTCTACTCTTTGATGTGAAAGGTTACTGGGGCCATCCCACGTAGTGAAGGAGTCCCGTGGGCTGGACAAATGTCACTGGCTGCTAAAGGGAATTAAATAAAAACGCTAGCTTGTTCATTTATCAATAAAATAAACTGATTTTTATAGAATAAGGGGGCAAACGACAAATTGGATCTTTTCCGTGACTACTGACTTCTATAGACTTTAGGATAGAGGTAACGCAGACGCGATGCCCTTACCGGGAGTCAGTCTCACTCAATCAATGTGCCACCGAGACTTTAAGCTGGAGTGGAAGGAAACGGAGTGTATTTTGTACAGATGTCCTTGGACGTCATCATAAAATGGATCAAATTCCTCGATTGCCCCCTTATGCTTTAACATAATAACAATTATGCTCTAAGAGTAGGTCATAATATAATTTCGGATACGGAGACCACCTCGGTATATCGGAAATATCCTAGTGACTAGGAAATTGAGCAGAACAATACGCAGATCACATATACAAGTTTGTGTCTGCGCTCACAAGTGCACTCCTTAACATATTATACCAGTAATTCGATGGGACGGCAGTCTGCCCTGGGTGAAGTCTGGCGCAGGACCGCACCCGAGGAACGAAGGTGTTACCACTGCCTACTTCCCGGCTTCGGACCGTCATTAGAAAATGAAAAATCCTAATAACACTCTTTGGCCCGTCCCGGGAATCGATGCCGGGACATCAAGGCGGGTGGTTGAACACACGCTTAGTACACTAAGGCAGTGAAGCTGTAACTATCACGCGTACCTTCGGCACTCCTCCGGACCTAACGTCGCTCACTTGACACAACTCGATGACGTCACCATCCTGCAACAAACATCAGTTTAACAACTTCTGATCATCAGCAGTCCCTACCAATCTACACTAACCGTATAACAATGCCATTTAACTTCAGAACCATTTAGTGACTACCGACGTAGTTATTATGGAAGTGTAGACACTTGGTAGAGGAAGCAATTCATTGCTAAGACAAGTTACTTTAAAACGGGATGTGAGAGAGAGTTGCCGTGGTCGTACCAGTCCAATTCGGCTGCAATGCACGGCACTACGAGCAGTCGGATTAGCCTTCGACGACTACCGATGACCATAATCATCCACATAAAAAGCCAGTATGATAGCTCAATTTCATTTGCACCATATGAAAAATGTACACATAAAAAAATCCTATGGCGGATATTGTTAGTAATGTCATCTCAGCACGGATAGGGAGGCGGAATGGGGCAGGGGGGAGAGGGAAAGGCGGACATCTCGCCGGTAACCGCGGAGGAAACGGTACATACACAAACGATCTCACGTCTCATATCCATGTTCCTCCTATCTGAGGACGGATATTCACGTGAATTGGCTACCCCAGAGCAGCAGAGAAAAACAGGAAATAGTTGTAGGATGTGCATAATGTGTTTGTTTACTTTCAAGTTTACTCCTCACGTTGCAGTTTAAGACCCGCGCTAGATATGAAAAAATATGAGATGTAAAACAACCTTTCACCACAGAATTGGGTTGTTAAGGAATGAAATCTAAGAGTGGAGTATTTAGGACTAAGACAAGGATTTCATAAAATCGCCTATCATCCACCACGCTAACCCACAACTCCAGGATCCACAGCGGCTACCAATGAGCCATTGATATGATCGCAGAGAGCCACGGGGAAGACTCAAACTATCTTGGGATAGAATTAAGACGAAAAAAATAGTAATAGGACACTGGAACCACTCCCACCTCCGAGACGAGGATATCGTACTGTTCACCGTCGGCATGGGGTAAAGGCGACATCATGCACGACCATTAAGGAAAAAACTGGATAAGGGATGACAAGCACCGGAGTGAACGGGATCAGAGGCGATCTCAGCAGTGGGCGGATTGTCGGTGACAATTTATTTCTGTCTTGGGATAAAAGAGGCCATTGAATGCCAAATGATGTTGGATCTGAATGTACCTTTATATCATTATCACTTGTTGTAACGAATTCACTATATTTATGGCACAACGGATTATTTGCGGCACCCAATTTGACGCCGCCAACCGTAACCACTCGCATTTGGTTAACAGCCGTAACCGCTATAGAAACCATGTATAATAACCGTAGCCAATGGTTATTTATCACAATAGGGTATTATGTAGTGGTTAGGAAGGAAATTATAAGCCAGTGTTTAGGAGAAGTCTAAAATGATACTTCTCTTTCATTACATAATGAGAGGTGCTAAACTATGCTGCCGCGTGCGGTTCATAAGAGCCTGGTTGGCCCAGTAGTGACCGGACGAGGGTCATAATTTTGGTTGAGTGGATATTCGTGGACGTTCGTGTTCGTCAATGAAAATTGTATTAAGGGGTTTTTTATAGTATAGGGGGACAACCGAGAAATCGGAGCCTTTAACGAATACAGACGCCCATGAACATCGCATAATTATGCCGATGCGTTACCCTTCTTTTTACACCCGCCCAAAGGGTCACCGGCTATTCACAAATAGCACGAAACCCGACACCGTAGGTGTCACTTTACGGCGGTACCAAGTGAGCGAGATGTGCCTCCCCGGTCGTGCCGGTCTTCCGTACTTAAAAGTGCGCTAGCAATCCGCTTAGTACTGGACATGGGCCTCTATGAATGAACGCCAAACGGACTGATCCCATTCTCGCATAAAGGCCGGACCGACAAGTTATTCTTTATAACGTGGAATAATTTATAATTATATCACATAAAAAACAATATTAACTTATATTTGTAGTTTATTTAGGCTAGGAACCCTCCTACTATGTAGCAATTATGTTTTTGCAACTTAAACACTTATAAAAAAAGTATATCTGTCATCTTTGACTGTCAGACTAAAGGTGTGCTCTGTGTGAAGAAATGTCACTCTTTTTCATTTCTGCGATGTTGAGGTCGGACATACTTGGGATGGCTAACGCTAGCTGCCATCCTCAAATGATAATAAATTGATTTTTCATTTCCGCCCGGGAACCTATATTTTCCTGAGAGGCACGAACGAGAAGTTATTTCATATAAAAGGAGCCATATGTCTTTTTTTGTTTTTGAGTTGGAGTGAATATGAAGATATGATGACAGTATAATCTTCACCTATTGAATTTAATGATAGAAGAACAATCTGTCAGGTCATGTAATTCCAGTACCTTACGCGATTTACCAGCAACCTCAAATTAAACTGCCGTACCGGTTAAAAGTACCAACCGCCAATGGTGGAAGGGTTGGACGGTTTCCCCCAGTCATGAAAGCTCAACCCCACGATCATGTATCGAACACCGAAGACTGCGAACACCAGCTTCGGACAGTACCCGACAAATTTGATCGTGGCATGTTAGTCTGGGTCTTCCCCGGTACCTACATCCTGCCACATTCTCATTGTATGTCTGTTTAGTTAACCTTACATCCATCATTCTTTCTACATGTTACTTTAGCAAATCTTAAATAACCATCGGGTTGCCTCCTTACCACCTACG
>JAFELO010010545.1:62472-77998 GCA_017140195.1 Eumaeus atala | reverse complement strand
GGGGGGGGGGTATGTCCTCCCGTCTACCACAGCCTTTGCCATGTGGGCATGTCCACAATGTCACCGTTCTAGTCCATCTGTGGTCTGTCAGACGCGCCACGTGACCATATTAATTTTTGAGCCTGCTTGAGTACGTCAATGGTTTTTAGTTTCGCTCTTATTCTGTAGTGTATAATTTTATGTAATCTTTTAATATTTAACATACTCCGTTCCTGTCAGTTGTGCTTGCAATTATTTTTTAAATATCTCCTTGTAGGCCCAATATTTTTGCCGTACTCCGCTTTTAGCGGAGTAGCTAGGACCTATGGTTTCTAGCTTTACTCTACTTTTGCTCTGCGAGTATGTACTTTTTAAAACTGTTACATAATTGTTAATAAGTTTTTGTTGAGATTCCCATATACTCGCGTGGGAAACGGTGTCAAAGGCTTTTTGGTAATCGACAAATGCTAGATACAATGGCCGTTGGTATTCTTGACAATTTCCGATTATTAGTTCTATAGTGTGGATGTGATCAATTGTACAAAATACCCTCCTAAAACCTGCTTGTTCAAATGGCTGATTACTGTCTAATGGTCCGCTTGTTCTCTGGTTAATAATTGTTGAAAAAAGTTTATATATTGATGGCAACATACTTATAGGCCTACAATTTCCGATTTCTTTAGGATCTCCTTCTTTGTATAACAGGATAATAAGTGATTGATAGAAATACATACACTAGTATAAACATGACCTAGGCGGGTTTCGGATCCGCGACCTCCAGCGTAACAGGCTCGACGTACACGCTAACGTTAACGTCGAGCCTGTTAAAAACGTTACTACCGCGACAATCGGTCTTCATTATGGGAGGAGGTGCCATGCATGGTGCATGACACTACATCCTCCTATGCGACGGAATTGGGCCGGCACGACCGGGGAGATACCTCTCGCTCACTTGATACCCGCGCAAAGTGACATCTTCAGTGTCGCAATTTGTGCGTTTTGTGAGAAACCGAAAGAGATGTTTCTGCGCGTAAGTCGTAAAAAGGCTCCTACTTTTCGATTGCCCCCATTATATAAAAAAAAAATTGTTGTTCTGTCATAAATTTAATTTGTTGTCATAGTAAAGTGTAATGTTCATTATCATTCATCATCATTATCAGCCCTTATCAATCCACTGTTGGACATATGCCTCTCTCAATGAACGCCAAGACGACCGATCTCCTGCTACTCGCACCCATCCCGGACCGGTTACTGCACGGAATTCGTCTACCCACCTTGTGAACGGTCGGTCAACACTTCATTTTCTGAAACGCGGCTTTCACACCAGAACCTTACGGGTTCATCTGCCATCTGTTCTTCTGAGCGTGTGACCAACCCATGGCCACTTCAGCGAGCGCAATCGTCGCGTGTTATCGGATACGGAGCTACCGCAAACTTGTGGACCAGTCCTAAATTAAGATGCCATGTTTTGGCCCCGCAGGTCATGACGGGGAGAACGCATTGTTTGAAAACTTTCGTCTTCAAGCTCTGCGGTAGTATGGGCGACGTAAGAACTTCCAACCCAACTGAATCCTTCTATCGGCTTCCTGCTCGAAGTTATGTCTACCTAATTGCCCGAGGTAGACGTATTCGTCTACGACTCCGAGAATGGCACCATCGACGTTGACCGGCCTAAGGAGAACATTTTCGTTAGACATAACCTACGTCTTGTCCAAGTTGATCCTAAGGCCAATTCGTCGGGGGGATTCATTTAGGCTGTGAAACATTTCCTGCTAGCTGTCCAACGATTCGGCCAACACCGTTGTGTTCGTCGGCGAAACGAAGAGATACTCGCCATTAATATTTATGCCTCATTCTGCCCAGTTCAAAGTCTTAAAGACTCCTCGATGCAATTGGATTGGCCTTGTTTGTCCTCCCGGAATCAGAACAGACATAAAAGCAGCGTCATACAATACTCTCAGTACTTCGATGTATCGCCAATTGACCTGACATCGCTGTAAAGCTTCCAGAACAGCTTAGGATTCGACAGAGTCAAACGCTTTTTCATAGTCCACAGACGCAAGGCCCAGCGGCTGATTGTACTCATGTGTCTTTTGTACAACTTGCCTTATGGTGAACGAGGCCGAAATTAAAAATTTTGTATTTTTGTATATCAATAATTTTTTTTTCCATATTTTTACAATTATCCGTGCGAAGCCGGGCCGACTGTTAGTTTACTAGCAAAGAATAATGGTTTCAACGAGCTTATTATCACAAAGCGCCGTCCGACACCCACGCGTATGAAGATGCGACACAAAAGCGTTTCCACTGTGGCCCACAAATGTCCGCGCAGATGCTGTCTGTGACAGCTACATTCACGCGAGCGGGCGAGGTACCTGTGTGGCGATCGGAAACATCGCCCCAGCAGTGACAAGACATATCCAGTATTGTAAAGAATAAACAGTATAGGCATACAATGTACGTTTCTTAGTAAAAGATTGTGGCCATGCACGCATCGACATTGAACAGACTCTGCTTACTCTCTTCACTACTTCTCAGGACCATGACCAGTGGGTCCGAACAACGGACACGCCGGGTGAAAGACTCGCGCGCGGTAGTCACACAAAACCTAACCGGTGCGGGCGGTTTGACCTAGGCAAATCGCGGTTCGTATTGGGATTAGTCCTTACTCTAGAGTTCGAGATGTCACGAGGTACGTTTGGTGACGGTTGTAAATTAAGAAAAAATCTGAGCATAACATTGTCATAATATGACAATAACAACATAGAAATAACATACTCACAGGCTAATTAAGAAAAGAATTTCCATAAAAATGGGACAGGTGTGTTCGTTTCGCAGGTCCTTCATCCGCCTAATGGGCCATCCTAGTTCTAGTCAGTATTCGGTTTTTTTTATAATTTAAGGGAACAAACGATTATCATAAGACCTTCGATGACTACTGACACAAATACCCACATATATATACGTTATGCAGACGTTGTCCATTTCTCCTCTCCTCCAATCTCTTCCTGAAGTAAAGAATCTACTTATCGCCGGCAACGAGAGGATCTAAGAGGCGAGATCTCTTGTGTTGCGGATATCTGTGGGCGTAGGGGATCACTCACTACGACGTGGCCCAACTGCGCGTTTGCATCATTAAAAAATTCCGGCTGCGCCTGATAGATTTGGCAACAATACAGCAACAGCGCCCAGGTGTAACAGGTAATGCTGATGCTACAGGTCATCAATTATCGTGCAGGCGATCTCGAGCGCCCTCGTTACCTCGTCACGTTCTCGAAACTTCTCATAAACTGGGTCGAGACCTCTCGGCCACCCTCCACTGTTTACTGGAAACTTGTGGCACCTCAATTACTACCACTTCGTCATTATCAACATTGTCCAATAATGTCAAGAGAAATAGACCACACGACCGAAGTAAAATTTCTTTAGACGCACGAAACGTAATTATACGTACGAAACGATTGTAAGAGGTAGTCCCATGCTGCATTGTAGCGGAATTTGACCGGCGAAACCGGGAAGATACATCTCGCTCACATGTCACGTAAAGTGGCAGCTAGGCTGTCGCTCTTCATGTGGTCGGTGAGTATCAGGTGGCCCATTGAATAGGAGCCTCCTCCTAAGGAGGGCAAAACAAGAAATAGATAAATAAAATATGTACCTGCACTTCTCACTCATGCCCCTACAGTAAGTAGTACAGTACTTAAGCGTAACTCTTCCTCTCTCTCTTTCTAACTTTACTAACTTTTATCTCCCTCTCAACTTCACCTCACCTGATTACACTTTTCGTAACGCTCTTCTCACGCATTACCCAGCTTACACCCGAATCGTTACGATCAATAAAGCTTATTTTACTAAATAATTAGCAACAAAAAGTAACAAATATTGGCATTTTTATGTTTCATACGTGCCTATTTTATATATTTTTTAAGCGATCGTTTTTTAGATATATTTCTAACCCCTTTTTTACATATTTTGTGTTGCGGACAAATAAATGATTTGTACTTTCTCTTTTGTTCCACTGAAATTAGAAACACTAACGTTCCTATTCGGTATTACAAAGTAAAGAGCCTATTAGTTATGATACAAGCCCGCGTACGCTCCTGGGGCTGGGCTGCTGGTCTAGATACGAAGTAGGTCGCCGAGGCATTAACCTGGCAGACCTGAATCTAGCCTCCGGCATTGTCCATTACACATTTACTTGCAGATTAAATGAAAAAATAGGTAATAATACCTATTATGGTAGCTACGAAATGTAAATGTTAAGGTAAGGCGACTTAAGTACAATTATATCCAATAATCGCGTCCGCTGAGTTTGTTCCGGCGGCTTTTCCGGGGTTGACCCGTTAGTAGTGAATTTTGAAATGAGATTATGTGATACAAATTGAGAATTACTACGCCGATGCGTTGCCCCCCTCCCCAATGAGCCACCGGCTACTCACTAACCGTACGAAACGCGACACTGAAGATGTCACTTTACGGTGGTATTATGTGAGCGAGAGGTATCTCCCCGATCGTGCCGGCCCAACTCCGTTGCATAGGAGGATGTAGTGTTTAGATGTAGGATTAGGAATTCTAAAATATAAACAACCCAGTGTCTTCACGGTAAGTTGTCGTGGATGTCGGAGCACAGGGTCTGAGGGTCGCGCGTCCGTGTGCGAAGGAGCTTTCTTACTTACGACTAACTACGGCGACTTACTTGTCGCTTGTATTTTTACCGAGACATCTTTGTTTGTTTATAGTAATTATAAAAATTATAAATTTAAACCTTAAACTATGAACTTCGCGAATTGCGCTTTTTTATTTCTTTTTTTTTTGTTGTCGTTGTACTAGGAGCAAGTGGTGAAAGTGTAATTTGTAGCTTATACATGTGTCAATTTAAACGTGTCCTCGCTGCGTGATCTCACTAAATGTTGCCAAAGGGGGACCAGACAGACTTGGAACCAATGTGTGGCACACAACATTTAAATGTATTAACTATTTCCATAAATTAGGTTACGCGTGTGTGTGCGGTTGGAACATAAATGATTCTTATTCAAATGGAGATTCGTATGTAAATTGTTTGCTTGTTGGAGTTTAGTGAAACATTTCACGCTCAACGTAACGCGTTACGATATGAGTATTTTCAGGATGTCCCAGAGCAGATTGCAATCGCGTGCCGGAGTTTTTTTTTTTATAATAAAATATTTACACATAAGAACCCTTCGCTGCTACGAATAAAACACCAAGAACTGAAATTCGCACGAAGTCGCGGGGTAGAGTATTGTAATGAACATTCGGTAGCTACTAACCAGTTTGGTAGTACTTAAGTAACTCGGCAGCGTGTCACGCCAAGTTCGGTAAACTGTATTTAGACACAGGGTCGCATCTATCTAACGAAACCATTTTCGACTTCCACTGAACTCCGAATATATTGGATTTAACAATTCTGAAGTAACTGATGCATGACAAACGAGAAATTACAGCAATTAGTCGACAAATGGCTCTAATTTCTCGTAACGCCTATTATAAATGCGTAAGAATATTAATGAAAATAGCATGAGAATTGATAATCACAATAGAAATACTAGAAACAGGCATAAGCTAGACCCACTATATAGACTTTGCAGAGTAGCACTTCCTTTCGAATGCAATATATGCGCCTTTACAATAGGATCACAGAAAACGTCCAAAACTATCAACTAATAAAAGTTGTTAAGGAACTTTTGTGTGATGAAAGATATTATAAGGTAACGAAGTGTATGACAGATCCCACATCTTGGGAGACGAGACAAGGCGCTGTTCTCAGGCTATTTCGGTGAAATTGTATTGTTTATCGATTAAGTATATACGTTGTAAATTAATATTATTGAATTATATTTATTATCATTGAATAACTTGATATAATTGACGCCAGTCCCGCTGATTTTATTTCGCCGGTTCTTCTCAGAGCAGGGTTAGGGTTGAACTGGCGGTAGATATTATATTGCTGACGTTTAACAAAAAACATTTTCACGTCATTTCATTAACATATGCACGGTTAATACTCGTAGTTATGCAGATGATTCGCCCTCCCCTTGCCTCCTCCCCTCCAATGGACCGTCGGCTACTCGCAAGCCGCACGGAACGCGACCGCGAAGCTGTCACTTTTAACTAACTTCTAACTTCAGGGTGCCGATTTATGTACGAGCGTCGTAAAAGTTTACTCTCATTATTTTTTCATTAACGCGCCAAAAGAAGTGTAACTTCAAAAATAACACAAATTGTAAAGAAGTAGAAACAATGAGGAACAAAACGAACGCTCAACACATTGCCGGCGCCGCGGCTATTTCTGTTTTATGGCGCTACTGGCGATTGCAATCGAACAAACAGGACAGATCAATTAAAGGCTAGCTGATGTTTTGTTGCGAACATTTAATACTGTCGTAATAAAGGGTATAGCATATATTTTTTTCATAGTATAGTGGGGCTAACGAGTAGTCGCCTATTTATCACTTCCGACGCGCATGAACATCCACATAATTACTATGTGGATACGTTGCCCTCCTTTCCTGCTCCCCTCCAATGGACCATCAGCTACTTAAAAACCGCACGAAACGCGACACCGAGGAAGTCACTTTACGGCGGTATCATGTGAGCCAAAGGTCTCCTGTGTGGTCCTCGGTGGATAAATTTTGAATCGACAATCATTCTTTCGAATTTCGTGCCAAAGACACAATAAAAGATAAGGAATAAACAAGCATTGTCAAACCGGCTGTATCCTCCACTGACGCACTCCAGTGGAGGGTGTACAGGGCTGATTATTTCGTTTGGAGGCTATGGTTGGGGGGACATATTCTTTGTTTGAACAACAATGAAATTACAGGGTCAAAGCCACTGTATACTTTGCGGAACTTTTAATTAATCCTTTAGCTTTGGAAAGTTGCCGCAGGCGGGGATTAGCCGCAGAAATCGTATAATGAGATTTCAACTTCATCATCAGTATCCAATTATCCCATGAGATACAGTGGCATCTTAAATTCATTAATTGCTTAACAAAACGTGGGGCAGAGAAGATTTTACTTCAACGTGATCAATCTTTAAACGTCCCGGCTGGTCATACAATACTTTGTAAACAAACTCTTTTCTATGACGCAGGGAAATGCATTTCCGCGCCTTCATAGGGTCCTGTGATGTGCGAGGCTCGCCGCATTGGGTAGTGAACAAATGCCTAAACCGCGAGTGTCATCATTGCCGCCTTTAGTGAGGTGGTCGGGAGTTCTTTACCAGCAGGTACCTACGGAGCAGCTCCTAAGGGGTCGACAACATCCCCACAGCGGTGTAGTCTCACAACACAATTACATGATACTGCAACGGAGTAATGTTAGTAAGTGCATTTTCCCTGCGTCACAACTAAAAAAGTTTGTGTTCCTTAGTCCTTCCTATGGCCAGCAGCAGTCGCTTAAAGGCTGAGAATGATGGATCACAACCGACGCTGACCCAAGTCCCACTGGCCCACATTTTGTCCAGCAAATAACCTAAAATACCACCAGACTAGACCGCCACGTGCAATCAGAGCGAAATTTCCCCTGGGAGATCTGTGCCGAGTTAACTCATGTTGTAAAACATTTTAATGGACCGACCAGAGGGCAGTATAAAGTTATATAAGTGAAGGTTTACACTAACCAGGGCAAATGTCCCTGTGGAACCCTTCAGGGTAGTTCTTTAAACTGTCTTAAAAGTCTGAAAAAGGAGTTTTCTTACTCGAGGCCGTAGATGACATGAGCTTCTTCCTAACTGAAATATTCACGGACAGTCCGTAGAATCGAGTAAGGTTTCGAAGGTGTCTATGAGCTTAGTAGGTGTAAGAAACCATTCTGTAGGGTTTGTGTTAGGTCAAGGTAAAAGCTTAATATATTTTCCAAAAGGCTTTCCAAGACTTTTTAACGAAGGCGCTACAATGCGCCCTTGTAGCCGAATTTAGCCGGCGCATCCGGGATATGCCTATCTCTTGCTGCAGGAACACCATTTTCTTTAACTAGACATGGGACATGGGAATAGTAACAATAATAATAGTAATAATAATAATAGTAATAGTAATAATAATAATAATAATTATAACAATAATAATAATAATAATAGTAATAATAATAATATCTGTGGACAGATCACACCACGTCAGCGTAGTCCTGGGCTAAGTATCACGAGGACTTGTGACTAAACTATTTTTATATATTTCTTTTATATATTTAAAAGTTTTCGTCCTGCTGCTGATGACCTTCAGGAATTTAATGTTACGTTAGAACGTCACGCCCATTTCAAAAATAATATATTTCATGCCGGGAATAAATTTCCCAGTAACCAAAATAAACTTTCAAACGAACGAACGAAAACAATACCTGGATAGTCCCTATGTTCGTGTCTATGTACGTCCGTCCGTATGTAACAATCCTTTTACTCACAGACGATGGTACGAATTTTACTTTTCTATCGCCTTTGGCAATGGCAAAAATCGTCCCTGACAAAAATGTAATACCTAAAGATCTAAATCTAAATAATGTCGCGAATTAGCGAAAGTTCAACATTATAAAAAGTGTATGCCATGCAGTGTCACGGTATGGAAAAAAAAATTCTTGCATATTTTCTGTAAAATTTATATAACATCTGGTAAAACGGATTTCTCATGGAGTTGCTTTGAATATGTCCCCGTCTCGCCGGTAGCGCCAGAAGCTGTGATCGTCTGGTCGTGCCTGATCTATTCTGCTGCCTATACATGCTGACTGAGCTGACCGTATACCCCAAATATTTAAGCTACACTCATTTTTCTGAGTCTTATAATTATAATATTGCTGTCGTATATTTACGCGAATGTTATTTTTCTAAGTCTTATAATTATAGTATTGCTGTCGTATATTTACGCGAATGTTATTTTTCTAAGTCTTATAATTATAGTATTGCTGTCGTATATTTACGCGAATGTTACTCACTGTTGTGACTATTTATTGGTTTTTATCACGTTTCTTAAGATTTAGTTGTGGATTCTGTATTCCATAAGAAAATTTTAAGAAACGCGAAAGAACTGTTAAATAGTCTTGTAATTATTATTAGGCAAGGCGTCACCCATGAGTGTGAAATCTTTTTTTTGTCAAAAATTGTTTAAGGACTAGACACTTGCCTTGCCGTCGCTCTTCCAGTAGATGAAGAAGCCATACTCGTCGACCTTGAATAGGCAGTTCTGTTCCAGCTCCGTGTTGTCCTTCTCCTCGGTCCATCGGTCGAAGGTGGCGCCCTGCACATACCATAAATAAACCGTTGAAATAGAGCAATTAGAAAAGAGCTAATACCCTTCAATCTGCAAATGAAAACGACAGTACCAAATATGATTCTAATTTTATTTTCAGGTTCCATATGGCAGGGCCAAGTTTGGTGTGAAGGAATATGCTTGGTAAATCGTACGGGAAATATTTACATTGGGTTGAAAATTCTTAATTTACATATTAGTAATAATGTTTTTGGTTGAAATTACTACAGGTAATGTTGTGTGTGTGTGTGTGTGTGTGTGTGTGTGTGTGTGTGTGTGTGTGTGTGTGTGTGTGTGTGTGTGTGTGTGTGTGTGTGTGTGTGTGTGTGTGTGTGTAAAACACGTTACCACGAGAACAAACTCTGATATTATAACATAACGTTTTTCGGGATGTTATTTATGATACCATCGTAAATATTTATTCTTTTTGGTTCATGAGGACAAAGAGCACAGGTATAGTCGGGGCGTCAGGTAGTACTTGACCTGCAACACAAGTCAGACAACGAGTTATTAATAAATATGCATTCCGGTCGACTCTCGAGTGGGATTGCAATATTAAAAATGTTCCTGGTACAGCCAGCCTCAGACATGTTTAACTTGATATCAGCGTAAAGTGACAGTGTCTCTGTCGCCTTTCCAGCGGTCTGTGAGTAGCCGGTGGCCCATGGGGGGATGATAGGATGGCAATGTATCAACGTGAAAATGCGTCGCTAGTCATCAAAATACTCCCATTTCTCGTTTGCCCCTTATCTTATAAAAAAATGCTGAATCATTCAACCAAGTTGTACGAGTGATTGGATTTTTTTTTCTGGAGGACAAAAGAGCAGTCGTAGAATTTAGATGGGTGCTGATGATCCTCCCCTCCATTGACCACCTTCCATGGAAAAGATCACCGGCATTTGGGTGATTACCAACGCCCATAAATATATGCAGGGCAGACGTGTTGCTCTCCTTTCACCTTCCTCCCAATGGACTACCACACACCACACAAAAGAAAGAGTGACAGATAGGAGTCTCCAGTGGCTCATGGGAGAGGATGGTACGGCTACGCATAACAATGCCGATGTTTATGACAACAGTCGCTGCAAAGCTGCAACTGTTCATTTTCCCGCTGTACTAAAAGCATAACCATAACTTAATTCCATTAACGAGATGAAAATTGATCGGGAAGAGGAAATCGTCCCTGAGCACAGAGCCAATATCCATTAAGAGACGATTAGCTGTTGATCTAATGTCCATCAAGAGATCATCATTTTAGAATTAGGCTTATCCGATGATTTACTAATCGAGTTAGCAAACTATCGGGTGGCGGCAAAGAGTAGCGAGTCTAGTGCTGAGATGGTCTAATTGCACTGGTGGCTCTGCTGTCTGGGATGCTTTTCGGGTGGTCTGCAATACATGCTGGACCTTAAAGAGTGCCTGAGGACTGGTGACCTGCGGTCATCGTGCCCTTGTATAAAGGTCAGGGTTCACATATGGACTGCAACAGCTATGAGGCCATCGCTTTGATCAGCTTAACTGCGAAAGAGTATGCTGCAAGTGTGTGCAAGATAACTGAAATGTCCGAAGGAGTGTTGTTGGAGTCACAGGGAGGTTTTACGTCAGGAAGGGGATGTAAGTTCTTTCACTCCCCAACATTGCAGAGAAGCATCTGGTTGTAGGAAGGTTTTCTGAGTTTTTATTGATTTAGAGAAAGCATTTGACAGAGATTTGCGAAACAAACTTTTAGCATGTTACCCAGCTGTAGGATAGAGGGACGTCTGCTGTTTGCCTTGCAGTCCACACATTTGGATTGCAAACATAACGGCAACATATCGCTCTGGTTTAATGTCAATATTTAGCGTGAGGCAGGGTTGTGAGGTGTCAGCTCGCCTGTTTATTCCATATCTGGATAATTGTTTGCAGGGATTGAGGTTTTTAAATGTGGGAATGCGAATTAGTAATTTAGTTGTGAACTGCCTGCTTTGTGCAGATCATGCAGTTCTTTCAGGCTCCACTCCATCCGAGCTACAAAGACTAATCACAATTATGAAAGGTGATTGTGAGAATATGGGCTTACGAATTAATGTAAAGGAAACTGAAATTTTAGTGTTTGAAAGTAAAATAACTAAAACGGACGTAAGAGTGGTGGTCGATGACTTAGTGTTGGCGCAAGTGCATGAATTTCTATATCTTGGTTGTGCGTTGAGCAGGGACGGAAGGTACACCGCAGGTGTCGAAAGGAGAGTGTGTGCAGGGAATAGACTGAATGGAGCGTTAGGGAAATTGCTTCAAAACACAGTTTTGAGTAAGGGTATGCTAAACCTAATGTTATTTATTTTATTATATGAAAGTGAGAGTTGGGTATGTCAGAAAGTGCATGAAAGTAGAATAACACGGTTGAGATGAGGTAGTTGCGAAAAATATGTGACGTAACTCTCGAACGTGTTCGCAACACTGTAGGTTGGTTCGGGCACGTATAAAAATGGTAGGTGAAAGGTTAACAAAGCAGGTATATAATGCGAATGATGAAGCATGTAGATACCGAGGAAGACCATAATCCGGAGGTGGTGTTAAGATTCTTCGCAACTGGAGTGTCTGTATGAAGAGAGTAACGAAAGTGAAGGAGGCAAGGCCGGTATGCAAGGTTCCTGATGTGTGATATTTCGTTCGTTCTGCCTACCCCATTAGGGAGCCGGCGTGAAGATGTGACGGCAAAGAAATTCTCCAATAGTTTGCATTCCATCCCAATTTAGTGCATACATGAAAACAGTTTTCAATTTTATTTATAACATATTTAGCACAAAAGAGAAATCGGAACCAGTTAGTCACTAGCATCGTGCGTTAACATCTGTATCGCTTC
This sequence comes from Eumaeus atala, assembly GCA_017140195.1. Classification (NCBI taxonomy): domain Eukaryota; kingdom Metazoa; phylum Arthropoda; class Insecta; order Lepidoptera; family Lycaenidae; genus Eumaeus; species Eumaeus atala. The sequence continues at coordinate 65,921 of JAFELO010010545.1, read as the reverse complement.
AATAAGTCACCGGTTTTCAAAACCAAAAATATCCAAAAAACCGTACGAAGTGCGACAGCATAGTTTTTACATTTAAGGCGGCATCATTTGAACTATACGTACGTCAGCATAGCATTGCCTCTTACCGAGTTCTATTCTAAGAGTAAATTTTTCACGACTTTATAAGGTTTTAAGTTTTTTAGAATTAGGCTTAAGGAGTAAGCTCTAGTCGCGTGTCGATGCCGACACACAGTTCATTAGATTATCAAATCTTTTTGACACAACAATTAGCTGTCGATTTTAAGAATTGTTTTATTATTTTATTTATATTTACAATTTGGAATTTTTTTATATTTATAAATCTTGCAATAATACAGCGTAAAGGCCCCGTTCGCCCGGGAGCTTTTTTATCGCGTGTTAAAAAGAGTTATTGACTCCCATACATCTGTCCGCACAACGGCGTAACAAGCGCCGGGATGTGAATAAACGATCGGCTCACGCTGCATGGCTTTTTTTAAGACGCATTAAAAAAGCTCTCGTGCGAACGGAATGTAAACCTAATATATCCTGCAAACGATTGTTTACTCTGGGATAGTTTTCGGGTGGGTGAAAACTTCGGATACACCACGCTATTACCCTAATGGGGTAGATAGAGGGAACAGAGTGCCACGTATCACGCTCCATACATACCTGCCTTGCCTCCTCCACATTCATTACTCCCTTCATACAAAGCCGGTTGCTAAAACTTGACACCTTGGGACAGTACTCAATCAATGTGATTATGGTATGCCAGCGTTGATCTTCCTCCTCAGCCACATCCTCCCACATTCGCATTGTATATCTCTTTTGTTAACCTTAGAACTGCCATACTTTATACATGTCCGGACCAACGGAGCATATCCTCTGTCATTTTTACACCGGCACTTTCTTTCATATCTCCTACACATTTATACAACGTGATTTGTAAAAGATTTGATATACTTTAGGACACGGTAGTTAATGGTGCTATGTAACCATGTAACTGTGTTGACCATTGGTCAAACACTGCGGGCGCGTCAGCAGCACGGGGGAGTAGGGGCGGCCTGGTCAAGGTAACCGTACAGCTAGAATTTTAAAGACAATTAGGTAAATGTTTAGGTAACGACTTCTCCACATATTCGGAATCAGAAACGAATATTTACTACGTTGTGTAATTATGTACAGAGTCTTACAAAGCAACCTGTATAATAAGGATCAATATTTTTGGCACGGGAACTCACTTGGAGCAACGGCTCCGGGGTGGGGATCTGCCAGTTGAACTCGAACTTTTTCGTCATGGTGTAAAGTCCGCTTTACCACCGACGCGCCACTCCGCAACGTTCACCTTCTAGCAGATTGCCGTTTCATTTCCTGTGGACATACAAGATTGTGTCAATTTTCGCTGTTGTTTTAAAAAAAAAAAGTAACGGCAAACGAATAGTACCGACTGCGGTGATGTGAATAGTGCCTACCGACGCCCAGTAACATCCGCACGTTTGATGATAGATATGCAAATGCGTTGCCCTCCTACAACTTATTTTCCAATGAGACACCAACTACTTACAAACCGCACACGAAGCTTGATCGTCAGGCGAGTTTGAGTTGAGGCGTTACGTCACCGGTCATGTCGGTCTGATTTGGCTGCAATGCAGCAATGATACACTCTTACTACGTTATGATCTTAGTCACACCACAAAGGTGGTCGAATAATTAAGAGGGAAAAACTATATTCTATACTAATATAAAAACTCTTTCGTTGCTTAGTGGCTGATGGACTTCCTGACAGACAACGCTCAACCGAAACGCCTGTACCTAGAAACTTGATATTTGGTATAGGTGTTCAATTCATGTTGGTACAGGTGTTCAATTCATGTTGGTACAGGTGTTCAATTCATGTTGGTACAGTTCAATTCATGTTGGTACAGGTGTTCAATTCATGTTGGTACAGGTGTTCAATTCATGTTGGTACAGGTGTTCAATTCATGTTGGTACAGGTGTTCAATTCATGATGTAAGTGAGCACTATTCAAGGATTTCTAGAAATTCTACCCTTAAGGGGGTGAAGTTTAAAATATGTAATATAACCATGCTACTCGGTTGAAAACGCGGGGCGCTAATAGTAGCACATATAAGGGCTTCACAGCTAGTCGTCATTTCACTGTTAACTGCTACATATATACTTCTGAATAATATGTACTTCTGTAACAGTTTTGCTGTCGCATATCGTGCGGTTTGCGAGTCTCCGGTGGCACATTGGAAAGAGGAAAGGACGCATCTGCATGAAAATGATACGGATATCTATGGGCGTCGGTAATCATCAAAAGGTTCCGATTCCGAACCGATACTATAAAAAGAAGTGAAGTTCCCGATAGGCTGATATTTTGCCGGGATTTTAATTGTTAACTATGAAACTGGGCCTAAGAACTGACGAAGCGGTATTCACTCGCGATCATGCGGTTGCGGGCCCGTACTTTCTTGCGCGGTTATAGTAACCGGTAAGTCACAGCCGCGGTTTCTGCTCAAGCGCTCTGCGTCCGTTTGGCGGTCTGGACTTCAACAAATCGGTAGCCGCCTCAAAAGTTTTGAAATAAAACCGCGAACTCCAGTGCGGCAGGCGCGCGGAAATTGCTCCGTGTGTTCTCTCTTACCATATTAGTATATAGAATATTTAGGACGCGATGTTTAGTTGACGCAACAGAAATAATACAGCAGGAAGTTTGTTTGAATATATAAAGAGATGTCTTTTGAACTTTATTGTAATTTGAATGTTAAAGGATACGGGAAAACCGGCGAAGTGCGAGTTGGACGACGCTTGCGTTTCCGTACCAACGCGAACGGAAGAAGCGTTGCTACTTATAAAAGCTGACAAACATAATTTTTCCGGTTGTATGTACTATTGTACAAACATTCATCATCGTCATCGTTATCAGCCTTTATCGGTCCACTGCTGGACGTAGGCCTCTCTTAATGAACGCCAAGACAACCGATCTCCTGTTACTCGCATTCATCCCGGACCGGCTACTGTACGAATTACAGATTTAAATCGGCCACATTTTACTAGGAATGTGCGATAAAAAAATATACAAATTACTTGTATAGTAATATCTCAATCATTGTTATGTTTCATGATTCTATCCCAACCCTAAAGGTTTTGTATCCTCATTGTTCCATGGAATAGGTGTAAAATATAAATAACTAGCAGTTCGTGCCTGTTTTGCGCTGAAATTTCACGAAATATGAGATCTCTGATAATCTCAATTTCTGCCTCATAAACATTACAGGGCATACTGACAACAAATGAAATTGAAGTCAGAAAAACGTCTGTCGAGACAGCTAGTTCGTTACATTATCGAAGTTTCAATAATCAAAACGTTTATATGGCATAATTTTTTACGGAATATATTATATGGCATAATTTCATCATAGGTAACGTGGAATTCTAATGGTAAAATA
>JAFELO010010545.1:47753-58893 GCA_017140195.1 Eumaeus atala | reverse complement strand
ACATTGGTATTCAAAGTCTCGAAATTCGAATTCTCTGTTGTCTTCCTGTTTAGGAAGACTTTAGAGTCCACTCTTTTTTTTTAAATCATAAAGGGGCAAACGAGCAATCGGAGCCTTTGGAAGACTACCGACGCCCATGGACATTCGCATGATTGTTACGCAGATGCGCTGCCCTCCTATCATCCCCCCCAATGAGCCAACGGCAAACCGCACGATTGTAAGAGGTAGTGCCATGCTTCACAGGAGGAGGTAGTGCCATGCATGGCGCGTGACACTACATCTTCCTATACAACGGAATTAGACCGGCACGACAAGGGAAATACACATGCAATCTTTTGCTTTTATAACATAAGTAGATTATGCGATCTGATTTGTGGTGTCCTTAGAATCAGGCTAAATAGGCGGCCCTCTACTTTCTCGGCTTTCAAAACCTAAAGCCGGACAACGCCCACTATTAGACATGGGCCTCTCGCATAGAGCGCCATAGATCACGGTCTCTTAACCTAAGTATAGTAAGTACTACAAGATCAAACAGACAATTGCGCCGTATATTTTCAAACGAAACACTACAGCTTAACAAGTCTCGCAAAGTTCAAAAATGAATTCGCAAACTCAACCCCTGACAAAGGGAGAAAATGTTGACTCGGTGAGTTTGTTCGGAAAGTTTCAGAAGCCGGGCAACACTTAACTATGTAACTGTGCTGTGTCAACATGGAATTTGACAGTTGGTCATTATTTCACTGTAATGAGAGTGGCCCTTATTCAAATGTAACGTTCCTTTATTTGAGATAAGGCTGTACGGGTTTAAATCGTGCCTTATTCAAAACTAGCGGTCCGTCCTGGCTTCGCACGCATATTTCACTATTATGTGCTTTACAAAAGTACAAAAATTATAAATTTTAATTTCGGGCTCGTAAAAATTACACGTTACTTATGACAACAAATTTAATTTATGACATAACAACGCCTGCGGGACAGCTCGTTGTCAATAATTTCCGCTAAAAAAAGCTGTGCGCTGTTAACCAAAAGCAACGTCGAATGGACGATTCGTCGGAGTGTTTGGCGCTGTTTAGCCGTGATATTAATTTTTAACATAAAACAATCTAAGCAGTATACTGAAATCGGAAAACCTGCGCCAAAGAAAGCAAGAACGGATTTGTCGGCCGGCATAGTGATGGCGACTGTTTTTAAGGATGATCGAAGGATTATTTGCAAAGAGGAAAAGCAATAAATGGAGAGTATTATACAAGCTTGCTGCGAAAATTTTATGAAGAAATCCGAAAGAAACGGCCTCTTTAAGCCGAAAAGGAAGTTTTATTCCACCACGACAACGCACCCGTGCACTCGTCGAGAGTTGCAGTTGCCAAACTCCATGTATTGCGGTTCGAATTGTTACCGCATCCCCCCTGTTCCCCAGATCTGGTCTCGTACGACTTCCACTTATTCCCGTATCTCAAGAAACGATGAAGTCATTGTCACCGTAGACGAGTATTTTGAGGGCTTAGAGAAAACATTTTATCAAACTGGTGTAACGGCATTGGACTAAAAGCATCGAGGTAGAAGGAAACTACATGTTGAAAAATATATTTTTTAAAAATAGACTTAAAGTTTTTCTTTGTCATTTCGGATACTTATCAATCACCCCTCGTATGTTCATCAGAGATCCTAATGGTAAAATATTTTTTCAAATCACTCCTGTAGTTTCAACGTGAAAACAGTGAAATGTTTCCTCTTTATAATGTAACTATAGAATAACCATTCTTGCCTCATTAAGCCCACAGATGTTGTACTTACTTACTGTGTTAATAAAGTACTTACATGATATACGCGAGGCTTTTTATCATGACTGGAAATGTATTACGTTCATTTTAACGGCTGTTTCGGTACATAAACGTGACACTCCGTCAGACTGAGCTGGGAGCGCGCAGATGGCCTTTCTCTGTATCATTTAGCTGTTTAATGGGCGGTTTACGACTAAAAAGGAGCTTAGTATATCATTGGAATGTTATTTACCAGTTGCCGTAAGTCCTTTGAATCCGACTACGTCAGAAGGGGGCAATGTTTTTCGATTGCATGTATGTAGATCTATTCTACATCCTGAATGGTTTCGTGCGGTTTGCGAGTAACCGGCGACTTGCGAATGAGGGCAACGCATCGGCATACTAATTAACAACAAAAATCAACTTAAGATCTAGAAACAGGCACAAATAGAGCGGTTTTATCGCTAGAAGCTACTGGTAGCATTTGCCACAACTGATAATAAGGAGGAAATCAGAATAGTTCCATATTATATAAATTTAAATATACCATAATCATAAAACTATAATATTTAAACAATAATAAAATATATAACTATCTATATGATACATAATTAAATACATACATACATTTATAATACATAAAATAATTATGTGGATGTTCATATTCTATTAAAAAAATATATTGATAACTAACTGCTCCGAAAGCCGGGTTCAGTTATAAATTGTTGTCATGGTAAGGTTTGTTTCATCATCATCATCAGTATAAGCCGGACGACGTCTACTGCCGGGCACAGGTCTCCCCCAAAGGTCTCCCCCCAAAGGGCGCCATAGGTCATGAGCCACTGAATGTTTAGGTGAACTGAATTTTTGCCATATTTTGTAAAATATTATAAATTGTAGTCATGGTAAAGGCCGAATATTTTTGTAAAACAATGAAGTTTTGCTATATTTTGTATATCTGGGCGAAGAAGTAGAATATGAAAGCAGAGCGTTACGATGACATCAACATAGATGTTGTGTGATGCGTTCCCTCTTCCACTGCCGCCGGCACCGACGCAAACTAAACTAAACAAAATAGCGATTCGTGCGGCGTGAGTTTCTGTGACCCATTACAAGAAGAAGTGGAACGGAGGTCAAGGCATCTGAATAACAATCATGCTGATGTCCTCTCTAGCGTATACTTTCATACTAACAAGAGGCATGGGCATGACAATTTCGATCAAAAGCAGTCGTCAGGAGTGTGATTTTGTGCTTCAAATGATTGCAGATCTTATTGTTGTACATCGATTTCAGCCTCACCAAGCCACGCGTCTTCTAGCAAACGGCTTTGACCGCCTCACGGACAACAAACTGATCTATAGACTGTAAAGATTCCTATTTGTCTTTTAAGATACGGACTCCTAAAAAGACAATTAATGTAATTACAGAGACTGTGCGTCACAAACACGCGAGCGGGAATCTCATTAGTATAACAGCATTAAGAAGCCCGGGGGCCTGCGGGCCGCGAGGCCGCTCGCAAGGTCACCACTTATTAGATCAAACTTCATGCGACGAGGGCCTTTATCTCGCTCAGCTGTTTAAATTAGCACCAGAGCCCTCTCCACCGAGCACTTGCAAAAACCTCGCAAAGCTTTCCATTGCTACAAGAACTGCTACCAGTACAAGAACTGCTACCAGTACAAGAACTGCTACCAGTACAAGAACTGCCTCGTGGTCTAGTGGTAAGCATGCTCAACCACAGACGTTAGGTCCCGGGTTGGATCAAAGTGTTGTTGGGACTTTCTAATTTGTAATAACATTACGAAGTCAGGAAATTGGCGGTGTTTACATCCCCGAGCCTCGGAGAGCACGTTATGCCGTCGGTCCTGCGCCTGATTAATCCGTCCCATCGGAATATGAAAATGAACGAACAGGGAGTGCACTCGTGTCCGCGCAGACACTTGTGCACTATCATATGTCCTGCGTAGTTGACTAGTCTCTATAGATACGGCCGCCGTGGCCGAAACTCGGCTAAGATGACATATTAAATTATTGATGATAAATTCCGACTACGAAACAATCTATGAAATCGAATATAGGCGGGTGATTTACTTTTTACCCAACTACTTCAAAAGGAGGATAACGATTTTCGAGTTTTTGGTCCTCTCTAACGGCTTCACGAGGTGATTGATTAGCCCTCATAACGCGAATGCACTCGAACGGAGCGAAAGAGCGTGTGACAAGAAATAATTATGAGAATCAATTGAAGTGTTATTTGAAAAATATTTTCATTCATTTTCCCGTGAGAAATACGAAACGAATTTCCTTACCAAGTAGATTAAATTTGGATAAAAAGAAATCAGACCGGCTTCAAAAATGATATACAAATGCACTGAAACTTACGAAATCGCTTTTTTGTACAGGTGTAAATCTGTCCGTCAGTCAAGATGTTTTTTTCACAGGAACTTGTGGCATGAAGTGTGGCAGGACTATGCTGAAATTTATGCTAAATACTGAGATCTGCAATCTCCTGAAGCACAAAAACTCACTTCTCTAGGTCAACGCAATCACAACATACAAACCTAACCCCGTCGTCTATGCGCACACTTTCTGTGCGATTGCGGAGTCGGTAACTAATGCCTATAGGGTACTTCACGTTGACTTGGAATAATGGAATTTGGCAAAGAAGGCACAATGGTTTCTTAGGTTTACGCGAACGTGACACAATATTGTAAAAATATTTTAACGTACTTTATCGCGGTTTATTAAGTATTTTACAATCGCAATGTTTCGGAAGCTTCACAGCTACCACGGTCACGGGTGGACTGAGATGACGGATGTCCCGTAAAATTCCTAATAAGCCGCGATAAAATCCATTAAAGTAGTTTTGTTATAATAAGTAAGTGTAAATAGGGAGTTAAATGCAAAAACTTGGTAAATTATAATTATATCGCTGGAAATACTTACAAATTTATATTTGTAGTTAGTTGCATACTAAATTGACGGAGGAGGCAAATGTTAGTTTGCTAAGCTATTTAAGTTGTAATGTTCATATCTTCTGTTGATAAGGAACCCCTAGCGTTTGAAACGACTTGCACTTAGCCGGGTTTAGATTTAAGGTTAGAACCCTAAAGACATACGTGAGTAATGTTTCATGTCTACTTTCATACATCCTTAAAATCGAATGTACCCGTATGTGATCGACGTTCTTCTCTCACATAATCTGAACAGATTGCCATGCGGTTTTCACCAAGGGGTAATGCGGTTCCCGAGGAAGTTCTTAGTGTACACTTTGTTATGGTAGCAGTGTGCCAAATGCTAGCAGAAGCTTCTAGCGATAAAACCGCTCTATTTGTGTCTGTTTCTAGAACTTACGTTAAATTTTTGTTATTAATTACTATGCCGATACGTTGCCCTCATTCGCAAGTCGCCGGCTACTCGCAAACCGCACGAAACCATTCAGGATGTAGAATAAATCTACATACATGCAATCGAAAAACATTGCCCCCCTTCTGACGTAGTCCGGTTCAAAGGATGCTACTGCCCACCACAAAACAAAAAGGTCCTACTTTTGAATGTGGCTTGCAGTAATGAAATACGGCGATTTAGACAATCCGACTGCCTCATATATAAAAAGAAGATAGATAGGCACCAATTCCCGCTCACATCAACCTGAAATAAATATAAATTCGCTCAGAATGTGGGTAAACGTACAACCGAAATACAGTCGGTGTGGGCGGGACACAAGTCGCAGGGCGGGGAGGCGACAGAGAAACGAAGGCAATAACAGACTGCTCGCCATGATTAGTCTCATTTGGATAGCTTAGGCTGGTATTGGCGATCCGCTTCAGCTTCGCCCTTGAATTTCACACTAAATCATTCCTCGGGAATCGATGAATCCATTGCTGAAAATCTCATGAAAAGGTAGTTTTGAGAAAATCGATCACATACTGACAGACACATTTTCAGAATTTTATTTTATGATATGTATAGATAACAAATTTCTCGCAATAATATATAATAGAACCTCACATAAACATCCAGTAAAAATGTAGCGAAGTCTCGATTGTTTCTCTATAAAAAGGAGTTCCTTGTCTCCAAGCAAAGCCAAGCCAAGTCTAAGGTCATATGCAGCGACTTCTTCTATACTAATGTTATAAGGTGGCAATATTTGACTATTTGTTTTAATTGAATAGGCTCCGAAACCACTGGACCGATTTGGAAAATTCATATACCATTATAATCGTACATTATTTGTGACAAACTTAGGCTATGTAACATTTTCTAAAACGTTTTGATCCTACATTGAACAGGCTCCGAGACTACTGGACGGAATTACAAATTCATTTACCATTAGAATGTTTTTACTATTACCTGTGATGGACATGGGCATGACATTTTTAAAACGATATGACATCTGCCATGATGTAATAAAGGTGCGAAAAAATATCAAGGTCAATCCTTATCTAACTGCAGAAATGATTGACGACGAGCCGTCACGACAACGTTGTTCTGTGGTAAATTTTAGTTTGTTTTTGTGGACTGTTTACGAGAATAATCAATGAATTTATGCCATACTTTGTGTAATATCCCTGCGACGCCCGGTCGGACTGAGTTTTCCTAGAGAAACGGCACAGCGGCCAAGCCCGTGTCGTTTTTTTGTTTGACTTGGCGAGGTCACTGCCGTGCCCCCAGATCTAAAGATCGTTGCGCTTTTGCGTATGTATAGTGACGTAATCTTTGTAGAATTTGTGTGAGAAGTGTGTGTGCATATGCGTGGCAGCGTGTGTGTGTATCAAGAAGCATGACCACAATAAAGTTGTATAAATTTTCCTCAATTCATTATCATTTTTGGTGTACAAGTCAATTGCAATTATATCTATATATAATACTATAAAGTTTCGACAAGACATCGCGTTTCGTGCGGTTTGTGAGTAGCCGGTAGCCCATTGGGGGAAGGGAGGTGAAAAAGAGGGCAACGCATCGGCATAATTATGCTTATGTTCATGGGTGTCGGTAGTCGTTGAAAGGCTCCGATTGCTCATTAGTCCCCCTATACTATAAAAAAAACTTAAAGTAATATAACTGCTAACACGTGTACATGTGTAGTTTTTACACACTTTTTTTTACTTTAACCTACAGCTGGTGTTTGTTACCTGCTTTAGTCTGCAACTTACCTATAGTATGTCATATAGATAAATTACGCCAAGAAGCTCCAGAAACACCCAGAACATTCCTCTGCGCATAGGCAGGCTAGGTTAGGTTAGTTTGACGGACATAATAGCACACTCAGTAAATAACTATGCTCTAAATCCGAACTGCATCATGTATTTTAAGATGTTTACTAAGTTGTCCCTCAAACACACAGTCAAATTCAAATATTTTCTGCTGCAATTGTGGCCAGTGGTTTATTTTTAACTGGCAATCCGCCGCGACTTCGCTCATAATTTCAAGGGCCGGATTATACATTAAGACCATCCTCGGGAATTGCTCCGTCCATAGGTGAAAACCATATGAAAATCCGTTCAGTAGATTTTGAGAACTCCGGTGTGCTGTTATGGCTAATATAATAGCGTGGCTAACAGTAGTAGGTGACCGCGAAGAAAATGTTTTTGGGTGAAAAAGGTTTTGGGACAATCGACCACAGGCAGACAGCTTTTGAGGACTTTAGTTTTATATATAGATGGCGGTACAACCACCGTAATCATTACGCAGGTGAGTAAGCGTGGCTAGCACAGAGCCGAAACAATAAGGGTGTCGTATGAGATACAAACTGTTTTGAGGCAAAGGGAGGTAAAACCGCCAAGTTCTGACTTCGGTCTCTTATTAGAGATATAAAAATCCCACTTTGGTGCGGACCGGAACTCGAACATAGCTGTATATGTCCCGAAGGTAGATGAACATGTGTACCAGTAGACCACGAGGTAGCCGCACAGTACCACGTGGCAGGTGAAGAAGCCTATGTGTTAAATATCACTTTATCTAACACAAAACGAATCAGTGATGAAACCTTGCGGAGGTCAACAGAACTCGAAAGCTCCATTAGCGAAATGGGACAGTAAACGGTGGCGAATTGATATGTAGGTCACTAGTGAGCCGTGCCTGACACACGTTTGTCGGTAGTCGATATTTTACAATGAATTTGTAAACTCGATCTTTTACTAGAACGTGAACTTGTGCTGCGGAAGCGAAGAGAAGCCTCAACACAGCTTCATCGGATTGCTACGAGTGCTCGTCGGAGACTGCTCGGGTGAAGAGACTCGATTTTTTTTTCTAGGACCTAAACTTATCCTGTGGAAGCGAAGAGAAACCTTAAATACAGCTTCATCGGATTGCTGAGACTCTATTGTGAACACTTTTTGCTTCCTGGTTTCCTAAGGCTCCTTTTGCACGAAACATTTTTTGTGCGTTAAAAAAAGCTGAGATGAAGGATAAGAACGCCCATGTGTTAAACAGATGACTGGTCCACGATGTATGGCTCTTATAACGTATCGATTTTTTTCCGTTCGTGCGAACAAGGGGTTCCTGGGAAGATACATTTACATTCCTAAATCTTCGGTTACTTCTGAGTTTTGCTATCCCGCGAGGGTACGTTGCATTATTTAGGCTCCACGAGCCAGTGAGCGCTGAATAGCCGCGCAGCAATAAGGATTGTACAATTTTTTTAACACATACTTTTTATTCTTGATTTCGTAAATATAGACTAGATATAGAAATATGGACTATAAGAAACCAATTTGAACAGTTTCGATCTTTGCTGTTATTCCTTTTTTATTAATTACTCAAAATTTTCCATAGCTTATCTTGATTACGTCACCAATGGCATAAAGATGGCTGTCAGCCTTTGCCCATATTTTATCGTTTTTTTCTGAACTGGTAAATATCATTTGTCACGTTAAATTATCAAAAACCCCACTTATAAAAACTCACAAGTTAGCATGCAATAGAAGCAGGAGTCGCGAATCAGCTTTGACAAAGTTATCACTCATGGCGAATAGTATTTATTATTTAAATTGTGTTAAGTGATATTAATTACAAATTAATGTCGTGGGGTTTGTTTTGCTACTACAACTTGACATTTTTGGCATTTGCCAATGTCACATAAAAAACGATAGAATATTGGAAAAACCAATCTTTATGCCAGTGATGACATAATCAAGCCTAACCCTTCGAAGAATTTAAATAATTAGTAAAAAAGAAACGACAAGGAAAAAATAAAAAACTGTTCAAATTAGTTTCTTACATTGGTCTGTACAGCGAAATCTAGAATAAAAAATAGCTGTTAAAAATTGTACAATGCCCATTGCCGTGCAGATAGTGTAGAAGTGTCTCGGCCGAGGGCTCGCTCAGGACTGCGCGCGCGTCTGTCCTTTCGTCGCAAACACTTTAACGATTAGTAATTTTACAGGAAAATATCCAACTTATTTACTAAACAACAACTTTTGTAACTGCGAATTTGCAACAAGTAACACTTATGTAATAAGACAAAGACGAAGTTTCTGAAGGACAACAACAGCCATTAACAATATAGGCAAGTTATTCAAATGTATAGAAACGTAATTTACGTATCAGTAGCCCATGACTATAATGAGCACGTACCTACGTAATAACTCGTTGTATTGTAACGCGTGAGTAAGGTTTAGTGCCATGCCGCATTGCGGCCGAATTGGGCCAGCACGACCGGGGCGGTACCTCTCGCACACATGACAACAACATAACAGTCGTGCTGCCGTATCTCGTGCGGTTTATAAGTAGCTGACGACTCATTCGTAGAGTGACCTTCCTCCATCAGCGTGTCAGTAATGCGGGTGCCAAAGGCATCTGTAGTCATAAAAAAGGATCCAATTGCTCGTTTGCTCCCCTATGCTATAAAAATGTGTAAAGATAAATGCTTTTATGTGTTGTTAAGGTCATGAAAAATTGCTACAAGAATATTTTGGCCGTGAAAAATTGATTTAAAGATCGACATGTCGTTACTATTACAACGGAGCGAAGTTTTGATAAGCGTCCCCTAAATACAGAATACCTTCCTCGTGGATGTTTATGTAGTATACTTTATACAGGCTGTTTTGTAAGGCACTGTGCGAAATAACAGAGTGTATTCAGTACTCCATTCTAATTCCGAAAATGCAAAAAATAGGCACCTATAATTTGAACTAATTTGTCCTTGTAATTTTTACCACACGGTTACCTGGAACGCATAGGGTCTTTGATCGCGCGAGTTTCTATCGGTGTCATGCTGCGAACTTATTTTCTAAAAGAAAGTTTCCAAAATTCGTGAAATGTTATTATGTAGTTATGCAATACTTAGGTATTGGTTGGATAGGACCATTTCCTAGAGTGTCCAACGAGATGTCAGACCCACTTGATAACTATCGACGGCCATAAACTACCGCATAACTGTTATGCAGACGTGTTGGTCCTACTTGCCTCTTCCCCTCCCATGGTCCAATAGCTAAGTATGCTAGTATTGTAAATTTAATACAATTCTATTTAAGTGCAGAAGTTGTAATTCTTGTTTTTTTTAATATTCACAACTAACCGGTCTCGCCCTTGAATAAATTATTACCTTATCAACTCACATACTATACTGTAAAATAGCTGTATCCATTACTGAAAACCCAAAGAAAAAAGAAAATCCGTATAGTAGATTTTGAAAATTCGATCATATACAGAATCTCAGATCAGAAGAATCCGATGAATAAATAGAACAAAATCCGCCCGACAGGTTTTAGAGATTTTGTTTTATATTATATAAGAAGAAAGGAGAAGATAGGTGAAGAGTATTTTTAGTGTGGACGCCACCCCCCTCCCCCGGGCCACGGTTGGGGTACTGCAACAGCTAGCATTCGCGTATTACAAGTGAGCTATGTTCATTGCGTAGGAATAGTTTATCTAAAATTGGCTCCAGTGACTCAGGCGCAAAGTAAGCAAACAATAAGACCAGCCACTCCGTTCAATTTAACGTTACGTACGTTTATTCAGCGATATTTGAGCATTGATGGAATGTTTTATTCTAAAGTATACTCGCAGTCCGTCCTGGCTTCGCACGGATATTCCACATAGTACGGAAAATTTTCATTGATTTACAAAAGTAACCAAACTAATACATTTTAATTTCTTCCTCGTAAATGTTACATGCACAGTGACAACAAATTAAATTTATGACAATACTAGTCATCTGTCCCGCCTTTCAGGGATATTTCACAAAATATGACAAAACAATAATTGATTTACAAGAATAAAAAAATATGTATTCATGTTAATGATGATTCAATGTAAATGACAATAAATTACATTTATGACAATCATTGTCAGTTGTTTATGTTAGAACAAGCCTGTTGAGACAGCGAGTTGTCAATAATTACTGCAGGTAAATAAGGATTTACTTGGGTATTTTC
>JAFELO010010545.1:24072-42173 GCA_017140195.1 Eumaeus atala | reverse complement strand
CCCCCCCCCCAATGGGCCATAAGGGACAGAGAGGCAAAGCGGCCTTTCAGAGATGACTTAGCTTAAGGCAACATTATATACCCTCGAATAAATGTAATCTCTATCTCGCTATCTTCGAATAAACTTAAAAACGTTCACGTCATCATTTTACTAGGAGGCACAATTTAAGGATGGCAAAATAATGATGAAGTTCTTAAGCGACACAGATTGGTTCGTGCGCGACCTGATCTGCGCTTTCATACGGGTCTACTGCATACCCCCATCGGTCATGAGCCTTTCTGTTAAACATGCATTCACGTCAGTGTCGAGGCCATATTAGCTACCGCGCATAAGCTGCCCTCTTCGTCAGAGTAGCCCCCTAGAGATGAGGGCACCGTAGTCTCTTCGGTGGCTATGATAATAATAGTTAAAATGGCTGTTGTAAACATTCTCATATCGGAATGCATCTCTCCCTTCTGCATTAATTCATCCGGCTGAAGAACAAGAAGATGTAATAAATGATCTAAGAAGATTTGGCAAATAATTATTCATCTTCCTTTTTTGCTGACGGTCCAACGTCCTTGCAATATTTTACGCTCGTGAAAATTTCATCTTCACTTACTTATAGAGTATTTGAGCAAGTTGTGCTTTGAATGGGCGTCATCGCCATGATCAGAGCGAATACTAGCATTTTATACCTTATGTGTCAGAAGGATGGTGATTATTTTATACCTTATGTGTCAGAAGGATGGTAATTATTTTATACCTTATGTGTCAGAAGGATGGTAATTATTTTATACTTTATGTGTCAGAAGGATGGTGATTATTTTATACCTTATGTGTCAGAAGGATGGTAATTATTTTATACTTTATGTGTCAGAAGGATGGTGATTATTTTATACCTTATGTGTCAGAAGGATGGTGATTATTTTATACCTTATGTGTCAGAAGGATGGTAATTATTTTATACCTTATGTGTCAGAAGGATGGTGATTATTTTATACCTTATGTGTCAGAAGGATGGTAATTATTTTATACCTTTTGTGTCAGAAGGATGATGATTATTTTCTTGAGATATTGAGATACATACATCCGTACAACAAAGTGATGATGGTGAAACTCAGTTTTTTTGTTAAAGTTAAGGTAAGAAAATTTGTTTGGTTTCTCTCGGGAAAATGAATGAAAATATTTTTCAGATAACATTTCAATTAATTCTCATAATTAGCTACACGCTCTATCGTTCCGTTGCAGTGCACTCGCATTACCAAGACTAATCATACGTTACTTCGTGAAGCCATTAGAAAGGAACAAAAATATGTTATTCTACCATTCCGTCCTGGCTTCGCACGAATATTACTAGGCTTACGATAGACATCCCCGTAAAGGACAAATAAAATTGTGAGAAGAAAAGAAAATTACCTTACAATCGACTGAGATTATTATAATTAAATACATAATTTATACGGAAAATTATTCTGTGGCTACACAATTGTTTTTGATGATAATCCACGTTACGTCATTCATTTACATGCGCTGTTGCAGTCGACGCGCGTTATATTTATACATTACTTTATAATATATTTATAAATACACTCGTAGAACCGACGCCTTCTCGAATGAACACGCTAATCATACACTCATACCGTCTTGCCATACGAAACGCGATAAAATAGGCATTTGACGTCGGTGCTGTGTGAAGTGTCAGCATTCAAACAATAGCAAGGTTATGTAAATAGGCTGACGTCCTTCACCACAAAGTCACATTACAACACGATAGCCATAACTTTACGGCGGTGTTGTGAGCTACAGTTACTTTCCACTTTTTATAGTATAAAGTGATAAACGCACAGCCATAGATTTTAGATGACTACGAGATATGTCTATAGACACACCGATTTTTTAAAATAAATTCGCCTATGGGGAGGCCAAACAGACAATCGGAGCGTTTTATAACTACTGACGCCCATAAACATCCGCGTGGTTGTTATGTAGACGTGTTGTACTCCTTTCCACTTCCATTCTAATCCTGGGCTACTGTAAACTTACAAATCCGCGTTTCGTGCGATTGTGAGTTTGTGCGAGCGAGAGCCACCTCCCCGGGCGTGTTGCCCAGTGCGGCTGCATTGGATGCACTGGAGCATTACTCATCTTACTACGCAGCAATCACAGCTTAATTCTCGTACACATCTGATGCAAACCTGGGAGGCAGCAGGGATGATGATGATGATGAGTGATTATGAAATCCAGTAGTCACATGTTGGTATAATCGTTTATCTCAGTGGGCAGCCATTAATAATAATTACCCGGCCGACTGATAACGGACGATAACCACCATCATTGGTACAACGCGCAGAGACCATGTTTTGTATATTTTTGTAGACATGTTCTGTTACAAAAAAAATTAAAACTTCCTTTAAAGCTAACGTAAAATATCTAGTTTGAAATCACCACGAATAAAACATTTCACTATACACATAAATAAATTGTTAATTTGTGAAAAGAACACGCGTAGAATTCTTTATCAAATTCTTCAAAAGAGAACATTTAATAGTTATATGGCAACTTTGCCCTTGATACTAATCAAATCTACGCCTGCAAATTTGTGTGAGCATACATCTGGTATGGAACCACGAGTTTGGATCCGATAATACCCTTAGATATATGGTAATAATCTTTTGTTTAAATAATTTCTCAACTCAATGCGTAACCTTAAGAGCAGTTATTGCATCGTGTGTGTATCTTATATTCAAAATTATCAGAAATTCAAGTTTTGAGTCCCAGGAAGGTGTACGTGTATGTGAGGACGTGCGAGAGCGTGTATCTGTAAATTTGAATCTAGGTCGCTCGCTATAGACCGCCAGTCACTATACCACACCTTCCCGATCAGGTCGCTCCGTTACCCGTTCTGCTGATCCAATTTGATTCCGCGTATTCGGATCTAGGTCGCTCTATATGGAACGCCACACAGCTATATCCACTCTAGTTACTCTTCATCATCACTTAAGCATGGTGGTCTGCTCTACTTGGCTGAAATTCAGCATTACCTACACTTTAACACTAGTCCTGGAGTACTAATAATTCGTGGCCACCCCACTTTTGTGGCGCGCGGCATTGAACACACAGCAGCTTACCGCTGATCCAACTTGCTTCCAAATATTCTAAAGATCTAGGACGCTCGATATGGAACACCACACTGTTTCAATACTAATTACTATTCACCATCATGAAATATATCTTTTTGTAACAGGTAGGGTTAATGTCTTAATTTAATGTTACCCATTAAAATAAAACTATTTTTAGAGTGGTAGAGTACTACTTTTTAAAGTAGTTTTGTTGTAAGGCAGTGTTAATGATGTTTTGCAGTAGAATTAGGCACGAGGGGATGCCCTAAGTCACACGATCAGTGCTTTGCCGTCGCGGTTGTGAGTGCTTATTTGGTATGATGGAGTGATAGGGGTAAACGTCTCTGCGTAGCCTCAAGTTGTGCGGATGTTATGAAAAGACGCCGACTGCTCGTTTGTCCTCCTATACTATAAAAAAGTATATTATTTATACCTATGCCTACTAATATTATAAAGAGGAAAAATTCGTGTGTAATTTTGTGATATTTTCCCAAAAAAAATTTGGAAAGATTTCATTATTTCTTTACCATCCAAAAGATACTAGTGTGACATAGACATTCTCAAAAGGAATAGGGATCCCTAATAGGAATGATGGAATTTTAACAAATTGCGCGGGTGAAACAGTGGGGCGCAGCTTTTCAATTGTAAAAGTAGAGAAGAGTTTAATAGTAGTAGTTCGTATTCAATATAATAAGAGCATATTATAAAATATCAAAATCGACGGCATGATATACGTTGTAACGAACCTCGGTTTCGCACGTGAATGACAAATTATACGCTGAAACCTTCGCTCTGTCCATTGTTGAAAACCGCATGAAAATCCGTTCCGTAGATTTCCAGAAAATCGATCACACACGGACACAGATTTTGAAGACGTCATTTTATGATATGTATCTAGTGTCTATCCTCTTATCAAGAAAAACCTAGCGACACATCAAATTATAATAAAATTACTTTAACGGGTTTTATCGCGGTTTATTAAGTACTTAACGATCCCGACGTTTCAGAAGCTTTACAGCTACCTTGGTCACGGGTGGACTGAGATAACAAATGTCCTGATGTCACAAAGTTATTAAAAGTACCCGAAGATTCTATACAACTGATTAGTTGTTCCGATTAATGCAGAAAGCGCTTTTGTATCATGCAGCTGTGAGGGGGTGGTACGTTTGTATTTTGATTTGATTATTTTATAACTGGGTCCCGTGCAGAGGGAAGCACCCAGCGATCTTCTCTATTGAAATTTGGATGTTTTTTAAATTTCATATTAATTAAATCAAAATAATCAACCTAGGACGGAATCTGTGTTCTTCTGCGAGGTTTTGTGCTTTGTCAAATGTAATGTAATGACAGGTATCTAATCTAAACAGTATAAACTTCAAAATACAACTTACAATGGAGACAGAGACAAATAATTCCTTAACTTATTTAGACGCTTTGAAGGAAGAGGTAGTGCCAGGATGCATAGGACGAGGTAGTGCCATGCGTGGTGCATGACAGTACATCCTCCTATGCGAAGGAATTGGACCGGCACGACCGGGGAATTACCTCTCGCTCACTTGATACTGGCGTAAAGTGACAGCGTCTCTGTCGAGTTTCGTGCGTTAGGTAGTCATCAAATGGCTCCGATTTCTCGTTTGCCCCATAATGCTATAAAAAACAGCTCAGACACAGGTATTAAAAGGCAGCTACGTCCACCAAGTGCAGTAAAAAGAATTATGTTTATTTACATTGAGCTGGATAAAAAATATTTTTAACTGATTGATGACCAGCGTGCTTTAATAGATGCGTTGACGCTTGATAAAGTTTAGCAACGGTCGACACGGGTGGTCATTGGATGGGTTTGTTTACTGATTTACACGATTTACTCGTCCATACATTGTTTCATATCGTTTTTAAGAAGTAGTTATATATAATAAATATACATATAAGATGACTATCTTGATGAGAAATCATGTGGTGATCTTATCTCAGCCGATAGGTCCGTACTTAGAGGTAACGGTATTAAAGTGCATTTGACATCGTTCTGTCTCAGCTAATCGAATGAAAATAAAGGAGACGGAGCGACGTCGGTTAAGAATGACATAAAGGATCGCATGTAGGGTGACCACACGTCCGTTATATAAGGAATTAGGGTTTTCACGAATGCATACGTCACCAGTCATTTCATTAAACGTGAAAATGTATGAAGACGCCAATGATAGTCGCTACGTATCCGCCCTCCCTTCCTAGTTCCCAGGTAAGTTTACCAGAAGTAAAAACCAAAGTCCGGAGCAAAAGTCTAAAATCACACTTCAATTAATTGAAAATTCCCGATTTTTTGTGGCAGTTTAATCTTAAGAATTTTGCGATTCCAAAACAAGCGTCGTCGCCAGACGAGCGCTCATAGCAATCAGATTAAGCCGCATTGATATTCTCTTCCATAGCATAAGTTCTGGTTCGAATACTTTCTTTCGTGTTCTATGAAAAATACAAGGGGTAAAAAAGTCACGCGAAGCGTTTGCGCTCTATCATCGTTCGAAGCGTCTTCGTTTGCGAGGCTTACATTTCTTGCATAATTTTCGCTTCAAATCATATTCATTCTTAAAGAATAAACTTCAGTCACACACTTTTTAATTTATAGGGAGACAAACAACTGGAGCTCTTTGGTGACTGTCGACGCCCATAAACGTACTATTTACAAACTCCCTCCCCTACTTGCAAATTTCACGAAAGGCAACACTGCAAAGCAGCATGGAACTACCTCTTAGAGGTACGTGAGAGTATTACTACAATTATTATTATAATTATTAATAATAAACATGGCGAGTGATCTGCACGCGATGCGCTCTGACCCGCAGGCCGCAGCCCCCAGCCTGGGATGTAAATAGCCGAGCGGCGACCCAAGAGACGCGGTCTACCGTGAGAGGGGTCGACTCCTAGTATTATTAAATATACACTACCCACGGTACCCTCGCCCGCTTCCAGGGCCGGATTAACACATAATGATAGCACCTTTCACTCGCCCTGCCCCTTACGGGCTCATATGCCTCCACGCGTACACGCTTCCATGCTTCATGCATCTCATCTCATCTTCATGCACTCATACATTCATATATTTCATGCCTCTATATACAGCCGCTATACAGCCGCCTCAGCGCCAGCAATCCACTATGACGCTACACTGCAGCTACATCACACACACGCGCTTTGTTGCTGAACTAATGCTTAATAATCTTTCCCTTTCTGATTCCTACACCTTTTCACTCCTTCTTCTCTAAGTCCCGGTAGTGGGGTTCCTATCGTGTAGATACGGTGCGGGAGTGGTTTCCATCCCCTCTCTTTTTTTCTTCTTTAACTTGTCACGGTGCTAATTCGCTCGCCCGATTTGTGGGTAACAACCTTCCTTGGTCGCTGGCTACCACTCGCTGGGCCTTCACCGAGTCTACCGGCGATTTCAGCCGGTAGGCGCAGACCCACCAGGAGCCCCATCGGCAACCGCCTCCTGATGCGATCTGCGATCGCCCCAACGACCGCCCCATATTTATGGAGTGAGAACCCGTAGCCGCCGGATGAGGACCGAAATCAAGGAACGGCTCTCTCTGACCCCTTGCGGAGGCACGAGGAATGGGGCATTGGGTGAAGACGAAAGTCTCCAAACAATGCGTTCTCCCCGTGATGACCTACGGGGCCGAAACATGGCCTCTTAACATAGGACTGGTCCGTAAGTTTGCGGCAGTTCAACTGGCTATTGAACGTGCTATGTTAGGTGTTTCTCTGTCCGACAGAATTCGTAACGAAGTCGTAACACAGAGAACTAAATTATCCGATATCACGCGATGAATAAGCTCGCTAAAGTGGCAATGGGCTAGTCACACACTCAGAAAAACAGATACCATATGGGCCAGTAAGGTTCTGGAGTGGAGGCCACGTTTAGGAAAACGAAGTGTTAGTCGACCGTTCACCAGGTGTGAAGACGATCTCCGTGCAGTAGCCGGTCTGGGATAGATGCGATTAGCAGGAGATCGTCGACTTATTTAAACAGGCCCATGTCCAGCAGTGAACCGATAGGGGCAGATAATGATGATGATGAATATAGGATTTTAATGGTTCACGCCTTGTCGTGGCGGTGGGGCACAGTAGCCTGGGTTGATCGGAGACACCTTGGGCAAGGCCAATTGAACCGAAGAGGTGGTTGCTCTTTGTGGGGTACAAACTGGTGGTTACTCTTATAAGAAGAGGGGACATAGGAGCAAAGTGAGGCGGCGCTATTGCGCACGGGGCAAGAGGCCAGTATGGGCCCTCCCGAAATCAACTCCCGAAAAAGTGATACAACACCCTCAGTACTTCGCCGTGTCGCCAATCGACATGACATCCCTTTAAAGCTTCCAGCCCAGGTTTCGACAGAGTCAGACGCTTTCTCATAGTCCACAAAGGCAAAGCATGCGTCTTTTGTACAACTTACCTTATTGTGAAGATGTGGTCCATGGTGCTAAATCCTCTGCGAAACCCAGCCTGCTCCGGTAGCTGGAATTCGTCAAGCTGTTCCTCAAGTGGTGAGACGATACGTCAAGACTCTTGAGAATAACTTGCAAATGTGGTCAAGAAGTGAAACTGGACAGTATTCTGAAGAAGTGATTTGTCACCAATCTTAGAAAATAAAACAACGTCACTTCCAAGCCATGCCTTGGATGGTACGCTCCACTGAGGGACAAAATTAAAAATCTTTTTTAGCTCTCGTGACACAGGTTTTCCCCCTTTAAGCTGCGCAAGAGCTAAACTAATCTTAATCAAATTAACGTCCGGAAGAACGATCCTGACAAATGTCGTGTCAGACTTGCACGCGTATCGTTGTTCAGGGTATTGGGAAGAGGAGCGTGCGACGTATTTAACTTGCTACACAAAGCTTCGATTTCAGATAAGATCTCAGGCTTAGAAGAAATGGTAAACCCAGGATCAGTCCTAGCCTTTGTCAGATGACTTCTTCCAAGCCTCTCCACAAAAACCTTCGACCCTCAATTCTACTCAATCACTTCGGTTACCCGTTACGTATTTGAGAAGCGTATCGTCAGCATATATACAGCAAGGTCTCTGCGTATTGTTTGAGGATTTGCTTAGAAAGAAGCCTGACATCGACAGACGTATCGTCTTCGTGTGCTCTACGTTCCCTCATAAGTCTAAGCGTCTCATCTAGAGTTTAGCTTTCCTCCTCGTATACTTACCCTTACAGTATCCTTTACCCACGTCCCGAATGCAACCAATCACGCCACTCTTGGCCTCGTCAATTGCCTTTGAGTTTCCGACGAATCTAGGACATCGAAACCGTTTTTTAATTCCAATTGGAATATTTTGGTATCTAACGTGGTTTGCCGGAAGTTACGTCGGAGTGTTGACTGTACTAAACGGACACGCTCGCGTCGAAATCCTATGTCCAGAAAGCCTCTAACCAATCGGTGATCACTTCCGGTTTCAAACCTGATGATCACGGAGACATCCTTATATATATGTGCTTTCGGTCCGTCATAATAAAGTCAATCTCGTTCCTTGTCACTGTATCGGGACTCCGCCAGGTCCACCTCCTATGGGGCCTCCTGTTAAAATAAGAGTTCATTAAGAAGAGGCACTTTTTCTAGAGGAAGTTTACCAGCATTTGCCGACTCCATGTGGTCGCAGATTCGATTCGGCACCATTTCGTACTCCCACTTTTGCATTCAAGTCCCCCATAACAACATTAAAGTGGGCCTTACAGGTGTTATGTAAGGCCTTTGCGACATCCTCATTGCCTCCACGTCATCATCTCAATGTGTCGAGGTTGATGCGTATACTTGTATCACTTTGATACTGTACCTCTTAGTGAGTTAAGTACGAGATACACCACACTAGAGATTTCGACGATGTTGCCTACGAGGGACTTAGTCACGAGGAATCCCACGCCGCCTTGTGATGGAGTGTCGCCCTCCCTGAAGTAGAATAGGTGACCCGATGACAAAGTTATGGTGCCTTGTCTTCGGACTTCAAATAACCCCAGAGCGTGCCATCGGTTTTTTCCCAGTTCCACCTACAGCTCAACTAAGTGATTATCTAGTCGAAGCGTTCGTCCGTTATACGTAGCCAGGTCAAATAGGTGGTAGCGATCCGCAGCCCGGAGGTTCTTTTCACCCCTTGTTCTACCGTTACCGTGGCCACTATCGTGGCCAGGACTAGTGGAACTACCGGGAACTAGGGATCGAGTTCTAGTGCTGTCGTCCATTGGAGGTAAATGCTCATAATTGCCACGCTAAGCAGGCGGATTTGCAATCGTGGATTAGGTTGCCTGTCGCCCTTCCGCGCAACCAGCTTTCCCTAGTACCTTTCCCATATATGGTCTCCACATGAATAGACTGTCTTCTATATCGTTTTGATGACTATCCACGCCCACACAATTACATAATTTTCATTTAGACGTGTTGCCCTCATCTCTTACCTCATTCCCAATGGGCCATTAACTAGTTGTTACCCGGTTCATTAGCGTAGAATAGTAACTTCATTTATGCCATTATTTTCATAGGATTGTCTGTCATGACGTCACAGACAGAGATACTTTCAAATTTATAATATTAGTAGTGATCAGCAGGCTGATAGCAGATATAATTTCTAATTGTCTAAATAATTTTAAATGAAATAAAATAAAAATAAAATAAATGTTTTTTTTCTTCGGAGGGACCTACTACTGATTGGCGGCGCTTGCCCCGCCTCAACAGTTCGACTGACTAGTGTAATAAATGTAGCAGCCCGGATCCGCTGGGATTTTACATAAATAGTAGATGCTATCTTAGTTTTTAGATGGTAGTTTTAGATGGTAGATGGCTCAGTGGCAATTTTAGTAGATTCAGGACTGACTTTCTTGACCCTGAAGTCAGTTCTGAAGTTTTTTAGTAGGAGGTAGTGCTATGCTGCACAGGAGGAGGTAGTGTCATGCACGGTGCAAGACACTACATCCTTCCATGCAACTGAATTGGGTCGGCACAACCTCTCGCTTACTTGATACCGCTGAAAAGTGACACCCATAAATCGCGTTTCGTGGGGTTTGTGAGCAGCAGGTGGCCCATTGGGGGAGGTGAAAAAGATGCCAACGCGTCGGCATAATTATGCAGATGTTCATAAGCGTCGTAAGTCATTGAAAGGCTCCGATTTCTCCTTTGTCTCCCTATCCTATAAAAAAAACAGTGAGCCTCATCAATGGCTACAAAACACTCGACTGCCTAACTATAAGTCTGCGCTTCATCATTCACATTAACATCATTCCTCTCTTTTGATGGATATTTTTTGTTAGTGAGGTCGTGAAAAGAGACGGAAATGCATTACGGGAAACCGGGAAAAGCACGCCCTAATTTCTGTCCCTGTCAATATATTATTTTAAAACGTGATTGAAATGTCATAGATTTAAAATATTTGATTCGAGAGTCGACATATTTCCCCTGTTAAATGTCTCGAACATGTCCCAGTACGAGGCTTGCAGGTGCCCTGGATACGTGGAACAAAGCTGGTGAAAGCTGGTGGTAGATTATCATCATCAACGGACGCGGTGCACTGCTGGACATTGATAACAGTAACTGACACAAATATTTTCCGTTATAATCCGAAGATGAACTTTATGCAGTAGGCTCTACTAACTAGTACTACTACTAACTAGTACTACTGCCTAGGGGCGAAAATGAAATGGGAGTTTGCGATGTTGTGATAGATGATAACACACGTTTTATTACATATATACTTACAGACGTTACAAGTTGTAATTAGTTTATATACGAAGATGTCTTATGGAATTTTTATATAGTGTAGGAGGGCAAACGAGCAATCGGAGATTTTTAAGACTACGGACGCCCACAAACATCCACATAATTACTAAGCCGATGCGTCACCGCGTCAAACATCACGAAACCTGACACGGAATATGTCATTTTATGGTGGTATCATGTGAACGAGAGGTACCTCCCCTAGATTCTAAGGCAGCTTTTTTTCGGAGGGACCTGCTACTGCCGGCGATGCTATTGCGTTCGTCCCTACAGTTCATCGGACTAGCGAAGATTTTTCCTCTTTTCCCGCTCTCTTTAAAATAACTTTCCAATCTTCATATCGAAACTCGGAAGAGGAAATTAGTCGAGTTAATATTTCGCTATAAAATTTTAACTATAAACATTATTTACAAATGCAACATTAAGGGATTGTTTAAAAATAGTATTCGATATTCAAATAAAAAACAGACACCTACAAAACATAGCAATCATAAGAAAAACATTGAATGAATACTAGTACGAATTTACCACTGTATACATAACCTATATAAAAATAGAGCAAGTATATATAAATAACCGTTCCTAAATATATTTAATTACTCCTTGACTAGTTTAAACATCGCAACATAAACAAAACGTGAATAACAAACTCGCCACTTCGATCTATTATCACATTACAGACAACACCTAACCTATAGATATCTTAACCACTTACCTAAAGTTCGAAACAATCCACCACCCCCGCTATCTAATGCTTTAAGTGTATATCCTTAACTTTAAATGTATATCCTATTTCATAAAACCGATGTTATTTGTTAATAAAACTGTTCAATGTACACTTTTTCAGATGCGCGGTATGTTTATTTACGCGATACGCGACCAGCGCCAATTGTGGTCTCACAGACTATGAGTCGCGTCGTCAAACGTCAGCCGTAGACGGTAGACTACGGAATGAGTGAAGTCTCTTGTCTATGGCAGTTGACCTGAGGGCTGTGCGCATGTGCGGTCCACCAAGGTCGTCAAACACACTACACTTGTACAATCATTCATTTTATTAGACAGGGAAAAACGAGTTTCTTATCGCCAACATATGTATCGACATAGTAATTTGTTGTCAAATTGAATTATTTTAGTTTGCGAACAAGTCTTATATCATTCAACTACATACATGCAAAAACTAGTTTATTAATTATTCTTATTCTTTACAAGTATATAAATGTTTAACTGTTTTTGTTGTTAAATACCTAGTGTGCAAATACATATCATTAAAGTAGTGCTTCCCCAAGAACAACAAACAAACATTCAGTTCCTAGCTGATCGTGAAGAACATTTTTTTACTAATAATCCATACGTTAAATTAGCATAAGCGTGCTGGCTCTCTGTTCCGGCTTCGCCATAAATTACTTGGGCGCTAAAACCTTGCTCAGAAATCGTTTTATCAATGGATGGAAATAGCATAAAAATCCGTTAATACATTTTGTGGAAGTCAATCACATACATACAGACAGCTTTTGGGGACTATGTTTTATATGTATAGATAGATAAATGATTTTTAATTAAAATATAGGTATGAAGTTAAAACTAGTTAGGTACGTGTTGTTCGAGATGAAGCACCGAACTGTAATGGGCGTGTCAGCATGACACCGCGCTGTACATATTCTATTTTTTTATTGTATTAGGGGACAAACGAGGAATCGGAACATTTTTACGAATACCAACTGCCCTGATTTTTACTACCCTGATTTAGATAATTGCTATTTTTGCCCTCTTCTCACATCCCTCCCCCAATAGGCCACCGGCTACTCACAAAGTGCAAGAAACGCGACACTGAAATGTCACTTTACGTAGCATGTGAGCAGGAGGTGCCTCCCCGGTCGTGCCACCCAATTCCGCTGCAATGTAGCATGGGACTACCTCTTATTATTGCATCTATCGTTTAAACTTTAAAGTCAGTAGGCTCGGACACTGTATCGGGCGCGACTCATCCTAATCTCATTCGCCTCATTAGTTTCCATTTACAACACTGATATACACCAATATAATATACATAATACAACATTTACAACACTGATATACACCAATATAATATACATAATACAACATTTACAACACTGATATACACCAATATAATATACATAATACAACATTTTCATAATATTTAATCATAGCTTATTTCCTCACCCCAACCTCGAACATTGGTACGTCGAGCCATCGGAGTGGACTAGTACGAGTGTATATAACAGGACTGTGCGAGTGTCTTGCTTGGATTATCACCAGACCCTAAGTCTCAACCTAGACTCACCAGACCCTAAGACTAACCTACTAAGACCCAAACCTAGGAAACAGAAGTAAGTGTTAGCCTACTTTGCACCACGGTCTAGGTTCTGGACGTAGACTTTGGATATTTAGATTATTGAAACAACGAAACTACACAATGTGCTCTTTTAATATTCGTAACAAAAATAGGCAATAAATATTAATAACAAAATAAAAAATCAAAAAGTTTAACTTCACCGCTGATATTGTTAGGTAATAATAAAGTGATAATCTACTCCCTAAAATAATTTGACAACGTTTAACGTTATGTATGTTTGGTTGAATAAATTAAAAGCATTGTTTTAAAACATAGGTAGGACTTATGTATATAATTCATGATTCCAAAAAAAAAACGTTATAAGAAAAAGGTTTACAATTCTAGTTCAATTACTTACATATAGAAAAAGTGAAGTACCAAGTAATATTTTTTTACAATATGATTTAATATGAAATCATTTCAGTCAATCAATCATCAATTAATCATGAAATCATTGATTATGATTTCATATTAAATCACATTGTATTACAAAATAGTTAGTTGGTACTTTTCTGTTTCCATATGTAAGTATTTGAACTAGAAAAATGGCATATAATTTGTGTAAAATAAAATAGATGTTGTTAGCCGAGCTACCATGATGTAATCAATTGTGTACCAAGAGCTTATTCCTAAGTTTGACAGTGCAATAAAAGCATTGTTTACATACATATAAAAAGTTCGTTTATGAACATCACAATCAAATCACTAACAATCAAATAGTAAAACGCCTAGAAAAATAAAAAAAAAACATGAAAATAATAAATAAACAAAACTGACAATCGCTTTAGAAAATAAGATGGCGTTACCATAGACCCGCTATGGACTATTTTTCATCAGTCGTTTCGCCAACGGTATTTCTACGTCGTGTATATGTATACAGTGTCGCTTCAATTCGGAATATTTCCTAAATTTCGCGCCACATATGAGGCAATCGACAATAATTTTCCTAACGTTATGTATTTTCCACTCGTGGTCCCATTTCTCTTTAAGACTTCGAAAATATTCGTGACAGAAACGACATCGGAACTTCGAAACCTCTCGCGTGTGGGCACATTTGATGTGTTTATTAAGCATCGACTCGAAATGAAACTCCTTGTCGCAGTAGAGACATGGCAGGGGTGAATTGTTCCTGTGATACTCCATGTGCTGTGCGATCATTTTCTTGGAGTTGAATTTCCGTTGGCAGAGATCGCACTGGAAGAACGTCGTGCCGTGGATCTTCTTGTGCTTGGAGAAGTTACTGGAATCGCTGAAAGATTTATCGCAAAAGGTGCATTTGTATATCGTAAGTTTGGCGTGCTCTCGCAAATGCGCCTTGTATTTGTCAACCTTCGAGAATGTTTCCCTCTGACAGACCTCGCACAGTATCGTGAGGGTGCCGTTCTTGTTGACGGGTGTCTTGGCCAGGGTACTCCTGATGACGTGCTCTATGAGGTGTCTCTTGAGATCACCGACGCGGTCGAAGGTTTTGTGACAGACCTCACATTTCTGTAACATCATTATATTTTATTTAGTTATTAAATAAAGGTAAGGATTTATTAGGACAAACAGGGAGTGAGACTTGATTAAAATTACACAAATTTGGTCCCCAAACGTTTCTGTCCTAATGATACCTACTCACAGTAGTGAGTAGGAAGCACATGGGCTATTCTGACAGAGAGGCGACGTTGAATCTTAGCCTTCCGAACAATAACTCTTTGTTCATAGTCCAAGTATATGCACCTACAGAGAAATGTAAAGATGATGAGTTGAATAAATTTTACGAAATATTAGGAACAGTTTTGAAATTAGCACGAACGAGAAATATTATTATTATGGGTGATATCAATGCCAAGGTGGGCAAAATTCTACACGAAAAAGAGGTCGTCTTTGGCAAATATTCACACGGCAAAAGATCAAAGCATGATCAGAGATTGGTAGATTTCACCTTCCAAAATAAATTGAAATTTACAAACAGTATGTAAACATAAGAAAAGATAAGAAAAGTGAGAA
The DNA here is from genome assembly GCA_017140195.1 of Eumaeus atala. Lineage (NCBI taxonomy): Eukaryota > Metazoa > Arthropoda > Insecta > Lepidoptera > Lycaenidae > Eumaeus > Eumaeus atala. The sequence goes on along the minus strand of JAFELO010010545.1, from coordinate 26,976 downwards.
AATGGACATGGCAATCGCCGAATGACGTCTATCATACAGAAATCGATTATATACTCACAAGCTCTGATCTTTCCCAACATAATTTTGACATAATCCAAGATCTAAATTTTTACACCGACCACAAAGAGAAACAGGAAAATATTTGGAAGGACACATTAGATTCGCAATCAACCAATTCAGTGACAACTTTGAAACGTAAATGAGTAATTTTCTGGTAGAAATATCTAAAAATGGGAAGAAGTATTATAATGGGTAATGGAATCCCAAATAAAACAATTATAAAAAGATCGAAGTAAACTCTACAAAACCAAAAGAACTAAAAAAATAAAATACGAAATATCATAAATAAGCAAAGAAATGAACATAAAAATCACGGAAAACACCAAAATCGGAATAAAACATATTTTAGAATATTTTTATTATTAGTGGAAAAAGCGTACAAAGAATTGCAAGCCTCATCAAAGTGGACGACAAAATTAGCCAAAGGTGGCCAGAAAGTTACAAAATGCCCAGACGTAATAAAGGAAGCTACAACATTTTATTGCAATCTGTATTCTACAAATACAACACCAAATCTAGGAAACTTAGGTATAGAAGATACATATGAAATACCGTCATCTGTGCTACTATCTGAAATATCTCATCAACACTCAAAAAAACGACAAACCACCGGGAGAAGATCGACTCGCAAATGAATTGCTACAAGCCATATACCAACCCTTGCAAAGACCTATACAGAATATTTTCAATAATATACTGGAGAAAAGGAAAACCCCATACCAGTGGTCCAAGTCTATAACGACTCTGCTCCACAAAAAAGGTGATCGAGCCAACTTAAATAACTACAGACCTATCAGCTTAATGAATAAAGTTTACAATATATTCTCAAAACCTTAGAAGAGAATCAACCAATCGAACAAGCGGGCTTTCGTAAAAGATTTTCTACAATCGACCATGTTTACGTCATGACACAAATTATCGAAAAATACAGAGAATATCAAAAGCCTCTTTAAATATGTTTTTATAGACTTTGCCAAGGTTTTGACTCCTTAGAGCACCAAGCAATATGGTAGGCATTAACGCAACAAGGCGAAGCAGAAAATATTCTCCGCGGTATCGGAAATGGTATTTAGAAACATGAACTGAAAAAATCAAGGGATAAAAATAAACGGAGAATACCTAAGACATTTAAGATTCGCGGACGACATCGCAATTTTTGCTGAAAATGGTTACGGAAAAATGGTAAACGAATTGACTAAAGAGAGCAAAAAATTTGGACCATTATTAAATGCTACAAAAACAAATGGTACGTATCAAAACATTACTGAGGGTACATTTAGAGTATGTCGCAGAATATATGTACTTAGGCCCAACTATCTCGTTCGAAAACCAGACGGGAAAAGAAATGAATAGGAGGATATCAACGGCATGGAAAAGTATTGGAGCTTAAAAGAAATTATGAATAAAACAAAGAAATAAGTATAAAAATAAAAGGTAAGCTGCCTTGTTTGACATGTGGATGCCAAACGTGGTCCTCGCGTAAGAAAGAGGCAGATAAGTTATGCATACACCAAAAAAAAATATGGGAAAAATATGCTTGGCATAAAAATATCAGATAGAATAGGAAAGGAAACAAAAGTAATTAGAAAAATAAGAATTCTAAAATGGAAATGGGCGGCCATGTATTCAGAATGCCATGTAATATATGGGCCAGAAAAATTATGGACTGGGTGTCTAGAGATGGATATAGAAATAGAGGAAGACCAAGGAGACGATGAGAAGATGTATTTAAAGAAAGATGTGGACCATTATGGAAGAGGATAGCGAATAACAGACAAAAATGGAGAGAAATGGGGGAGGCCTACGCCGCAGAGGCAAATTCCACAAGTCAATAAATGTATATTAAATAATAGCAATAATTTATTAGCTGTCGAATTATTGTTAGAATATTTGACTAACTTAATAAGCAATTAAATAATCTCCGATAATTCTGAAATAAATGATATAACTCAAATGTAATAATATTGGATAATCATTATAATGTCATATAATTAATTTCATAAGTGTACATAGTATTGTTGTGGTAAAATAAAGGCTATTTTATTATCTTTACACAAATTAAATTAAATTACAGGTCTTGGGGCGTCTAGGCATTTAAAGAGGCCTAAGTCCAGCAGTGGATCGATAAAGGCTGATAATGATGATGAGGATGATGATAGTCCCGTAAAAACGTAAATAGGTAACATTTGATCCACGCCGGCATCGTCTATGAATAAATGATATACTAAATCCTTCCACGGGAATCACTCCATTCATGGGTGAAACTCGATTCAAGATCCGTTTAGTAGATGATGCCCCAAATTATGACCAGTTTCGACTAATGCACCATCCTTATTTAAACTACTTCATTTTAAAAAATCTCTCGTGGGCAGGAATCACAATCAAATCAAGCAGGACACTAATTTTGGACAGTAATGTATAAAGAGGTTTACGCATTATGGTCACGCTGAACAGGTGGGCGATAACATATGCGGCAAATTATATTTAGATCGTCTTAATTTAAATGTAGTCGAGTAGTCAGTACACGCAGTAGGTAGGTAGTGAGATTTTAAAAGAAAACTTCTTGAGTATCATACTTTTGATACGAGAATTCGCCATAGTCTATTAGTGATAAATGTTCTTTTCCTTCCCGTGTAGGTAATTTGATCTGAAGTTTTGTTTGTTTACACTATACTTTTATATTATTTTAAACACTATGTTATCTATTGAATGGATTTCTTAAACGATATTTTACGTTACCCACAGTCACTCGCTCTATCAACACGAATGTAACTAACTAAATCTAAAATTACGTCAAGCTACAGACTGTGGTATAGAAATCTATTTAAATATATGATTACATAT
>JAFELO010010545.1:6695-24042 GCA_017140195.1 Eumaeus atala | reverse complement strand
ATATATATATATATATATATATATATATATATATATACATACGTCCGGCAGTATTACATCCGTCTGCAGTCTTCCTCCTCAGGGACTTCCTCCCTGAGAGGGAACGTTTTTAGGCGTTGGTAATTGCTAAATGCTCTTTTGTCTCCTCAAACTAAAACAACTAAAATCCACCTTGTTGTATTTCCTGTGCTTTCTCGCCTTCTTCGCGTGCAGGAGGAAGATCTCGTTGTTGATGACCTTGGCAATGACAGAGTCCGCTTGTCTGATCTGTTCGTGTTTGCTCAACTCCTCGCCCTCTGATATACCCTCAGTGGAGCCGCTGGACTGTACGGAGACCGCTGACTCAGTATCACTGAAAATGGATAGATAGAACAATGTATGCGTGATACACACCTCCCCGGTCGGGCCGGCCTAATTCGACTGCAATGCAACCTGAAAATATATTTAAAAAATATTACCTGTTCATTTTATGGATGTCCTTGTGTAGACCCAGTTCTAAGTAGCTGCTCGAGGTGAAGTCACACTGTTCACAGACGAAGATAAAGTGGATCTTCGCGAGGTGAGTGGCCAGGTCCTCGGCGCTGGTGTACGACTTGGGGCAATTGCTGCAGCAGTACTTCCGACTATGGATTTTGAGGTGGGCGCGAAGCGTGAACTTCGAGGCGAACACCTTTTTGCACCTGTAAAATTTCTTCATACGAATTGTGACAGCATGAGGGGGATCTTCCCCGTCTTAGAATTAACGTGGATAAGACGAAAGTAATGTCCAATGTTCACGTGACATCTGTACCAGTTTACGTGGGAACTCAGTTCTTGAAGTTGTTAATACGCGTACCTGGGACAAACTGTCCAATTTTAAGAAAGGGTTCGGTCGACGAATCCGACCCGGTTGGAACAGCCTTCGGGAAGCTTAAGATCTTTTTCTTACCAGTGTGTGATAAATGTGGGCCTCTTAAACAGAGATTCGGAGGTCATTTAGCATGCCTCGGAAAGAGCTGTGCAATGCGCAAGGAAACCAGGGTAACCAACAAGGCTCTGAGGATCAGCAAGTTGAAGTGGCAGGCCACAACGTTCGCAGAACCGATGACCGGTGGGGAAGAAAGGTCCTCGAGTGGCGGCCCCGCACCAGAACTCGAAGTGTTGGACGGCCACGGTGGACGACTTGGTTAAGGTAGCGAGGAGCCACTGCTTCATGTGCCCCGTGATTGTGACCTATGTCACTCTTTGGGAGAGGCATATGTCCAGCAGTGAACCACGTCTGCCTGATGATGATGATGTTGGGAGATGAGTTTTGATTGGCCAGGACATGTCTCTACATTCCACCTCCATGACTACTGCTTCGTTGGTGATAACAAATTCATGACCTCTATTCAAGATCCAGATCCTAAATTTCCTAGTTCGTCTCGAGTTCATTACGAATCAGAAATTGTTCTAGGAGCTCTAAATTTCCATTTCTGAATCTGAAATTTCTGAATGTAAGAAATTTACAACTTCTCCTGGCTGCGGGGCCCTGGGAGTGCGGTGAGCACTGTCCACTGTGAGCCTCTCGTGAGGTGGGCTGTACTAATAGACAAACCTGTCGCACTCATGGTCCGGATCATGTGTCGCAGGCGGTGCAAGTTGAACTTCTCCCGGCTGTGGAACCTTTTGCCGCAGTCCCTGCTGCTCTGTCTATTGTCCAGGTCTGCTGGCAGTTGCCAGTACTATAAACAAACCTGTCGCAATCATGGCCGGACCATCACTGTGTCGCAGGCGGTGCAAGTTGAACTTCTCACGGCTGTGGAACCTTTTGCCGCAGTTCCTGCTGCTCTGTCTATTGTCCAGGTCTGCTGGCAGTTGCCAGTACTATAAACAAACCTGTCGCACTCGAGGTCCGGGTCTCCGAGCCCCAGGCGTTGCAGATCGAAATTCCCCCGGCTGTGGAACATTTTGCCGCACTCCCCGGAGCTCAGTCTTTCGTCCAGGTCAGGTCTGCTGGCAGTTGCTTGTGCTATAGACAAACCTGTCACATTCGAGGTCCGGGTCGCCATGTCCCAAGCCGTGCAGGTCGAACTTCTCCCGGCTGCGGAACCTTTTGCCGCACTCCCCACAGCTCAGTCTCTCGTCTATACACACGGGCAGCTTGTGCCGGTGGCTCACTACATGCTGCTTGAAGGTGGACAGATGGTAGAAGATCTGCTTGCATTTATCGCATTGATATCTTTTCTTGTTGCTTCGTCTTCCTGTAAATTAATATAACTATACAGGTTTTGTGTTATGTTGTAGCATGTTTCGATCATAAATTGTAGATTGGTATAAATAACATATTATTATTGTATTTTGTTAAAAAGTATCGACCCACCCCGGCCTCGCCCGTCAACAAATCAAACAGTAAAACTTGCTCGGATATTGCTCCATTCATAGGTAAAGATCGCATGAAAAGCCCAACAATAGATTTTGACAAAATCGATCACAGATAGACAACTTTTGTGGGACTTCGTTTTATGATAAGTATATATTTTCTCAATTAGTAATAGAATAGGTACATAGTGCAAATTACGTGAATCCTACTTAATTCGTTCAGAAGTCTTTGATTGTGGTTTTGAGGCGCCCTTTATGGGTCTTATAAGTTTCTTCCGTTTTGTGTAATAACTAGCGATCCGCCCCGGTATTGCTCAAAAATAAATTAAATACTTGAACATTCCTCGGGAATCACTCTATCAAAGGCTGTAGTCCGTGTGAATATCTGTTTAGTAGATTTTTAGAAAACTTATCACATACAAACAGACAAATCCACAGCAGCTCGTTAGTGATCCTCGTCGAATAAAGTTTGGTCAATCATTTGAGATTTTATTATAAGGTTGCGCCATTGCTGCATTGCAGCCGTGTTGGGCCAGCAAGACGAGGTACCTCTTGCTCATACGATGATATCCATTGGAAGGAGGAAAAGAGGACAAGACGCGGTATATGCGGATGTTTATGGGAGTCGGTATTCATCAAAGTTCTCCGATTTCTCATTTGTCCCCTATAATATAATAAAGTACCAGAAATAGTAACCAGTGTAACGTTACACTAGCGTGACGGTTTACAGCGCTTACGTTGCTTTAATCTCTGTTGTGTCCCTTTTACTTCATAATAGCACTTTATCTGACATTGAACAAGGAATAACGGCCAGGGGTTACACAAATGCGTTGCTCTATTTATCCCAACACGCCAATGGACCACCAACTATGACACCGGCTATTCACAAACGACACGAAACGAAGCGAAGTTTACGGCAATATCGTGAGAGCGAGATATACCTCCCCGGTCGTACTGGCCCAGTCCGGCTGCAATGTTGCATGACACTAGCTCTTACTAAAAATTTACAGCTCAATTTTAATCGTATCAGGAATAAACGATAAGAATACCAAAAATACTCACCGCTTTCAACACTTTCCTCCTGGACCTTATCATCACATTCCACTAGCGGATCATTGATGGCAATATTCTGGATGGTTTGTCCGTACTGTGAGTCATTACCAAGATACAATATAGTCTTCTGCTGCTTCGAAACGGACTGGATATCAGAAGACATCAGCTGCTTTAGCGCCCCATTATCACCCATCTTCTCTTTCTCAATATCCTCTGATATCTGGGACAGAAGTACACCACACTCGTACTCGTCATCCTTGTACAATTGATCCACGGTATGGTTCAACTCCGCAGTCTGTATTTTCCTGAACTTCTTATGTTCAAACTCATTGTAGTCGTTCTCTTTATAGTTATACACATTTTGGGTGATGTAGGTGTTGTGCTGTTCTACAGTAATGTGGGCGTTCGAGTTGTAGACTGAATAGCGCTCCTGCCCAACGCCCTCGTAGTTATTATAAACGTACGGACTTCTGGCGGGGTCTATCCACACCTGCGACTGGTTGTACGAGGAATTCGGCACCTGATTGGCCTCCGTTACGACTATTGGCGATATGTTCTCGTATGTTTCATTTAACGCGTCTATCTCGTGTACGTTTACATCGTAGCCGTCTATAAGTTTGACATTGCAAAAGCCGTTGTAAATGCTCATCTCGTTGCCTTCAGTGTCCAACGATGTTATGTTCAGATCGATAAAAACGTTATCTGTGGCCCCGCATTCCGTCTGGAGGTTTGTACAATTTTTTGGAATGAAAATCACTGGGTACAGAACGTCCGTTTCCGCGAGGGTTTCCATGATGGCCTATGTAAACAAACATAAGTTTTCGAACAGAACCAAATAAAGGTAATTGCATTATGAAAATGTAAGGGTAATTAGTTTTAATAATTTTTTCACTTACCACGTGCAACGACGAATTGAAGTGAAGCGCAAAAATAATATACAGTTAGTTGATGGGAATAATAAAAGTACCCTCGGAATTTGACAGTAACTTGTTTATTCCTTGGTTTTTATATCTCATAGAGCATGTTTATGGAGTGAAGGTTTTTGAATTTCGAATAGTCGCAGATAATAAAAAAAATCAAAACCACAAAACACCAATTTTTTATATTGGTAACCACCTTATTGGACAATGCTAGTAATAATTGTGACCAAATTCACAATTCAAAGTTTTCAGTTTCTTTAGTGGCTGGTTCTTTTATCGATTGCTTTATTTTTTCAGACTGCGGAAAATTAGAGTTTATTTTTAGACACTTATAATGTTGCAACCACGTGTTGGTCGCTAGTTTACACCCTTAAGATGGTCAGCATTTTACTACCACTTTCAAATATTGAATATCATAATCCCATGTTCGATTTTCGAAACGTCTACTTTTTTTGAGAATACACAGTTACAGCTTAAACTAAGCCTTAAATACGATTCGATTTTCGGGCTCATCATTTAAATTGAACTAAGATGACAAATATCTTTTAAAAGGTAACGGTTACACCGTTCGCACATTGGACTTTCATATTCCGTTAGCTTGCTATCTCTAAGTCACAATTAATGGCAAGATTATTTTCCATGTCTTAGAGGGGACAAACGAGCAGACGAAATACTTTGACGACTACCGACGCCCATAACAATCCTCCCATCCAATGGGCCACCGGATACTCACAAACCGCACGAAGTGCGACATTAAAGTTGTCACACAACGGCGGTATGATGTGTGAGAGCAGTTCCCCATCGTGTTGGCCCAAGTCCGCTGCCACATCCCCTTACTAAAGCGCTAATCATTAATAATTATACGAAGACTGGCAGTGGAGGCTTCATCAAAACCCGTTTTAATCATTGTATTCATAGTTTCAACAGGTGAACCTATACCCAGCTACCTTGCTGAAGCTATAGTACACCGGTACAACTTAAGTTGAGCCTTAAATATTTTGTGAAAGTAAACAAAACCATGACCTGTATAGAACCAAAGCCTATGTTCTCGGCCGGGCCGCTGACATTTTATATCAAACCAACTCTTTATGAAATCTAATTATTTCTTCATAAAACAGGTACATTCTTGTTAATGCAAAATCTCATGTCACATGTTGTTTGATCTATCCATATAGGTACTTACATATAGGTACTTACATATAGGTACTTACATATAGGTACTTACATATAGGTACTTACATATAGGTACTTACACATAGGTACTTACATATAGGTACTTACATATAGGTACTTACATATACGTACTTACATATAGGTACTTACATATAGGTACTTACATATAGGTACTTACATATAGGTACTTACATATACGTACTTACATATAGGTACTTACATATAGGTACTTACATTGAAGCCTCCTCATCGTTAAATCAGATCGATTATTAGGAGTGCAGTTATAAAGCTCCGGTGAAACCACAATAGAAATGCAAGCGATATTAAATTTCGTTTTAAAGAACCTAGATGAAAATAACAGTATTACACCTATAGTTTGCGTTGCTCAGACATTCTCATTATTTACTAATAAGTTGCGGCCTGCGGGTTGGCCTCTCGCTCACATGATATCCAGTGTGCTGTCGCGATTCGTGAGGCTTATGAGTGGCTGGCAACCTTTTTATAGTATAGAGGGGCAAACAAACATTCGGAGTCTTCTGACGACTGCCGATGCCTGTACACCCTTTTTTTGCAGACGTGGCGAAGCGTATTTACGCGCCTTCACTGACTCTGGGTGGGATTCGGTGGTGTGAGGGGTCCGCGGTACATTTAGTGCCCACACCACAAGATATCCCCACCAACATCGGGACAGTGCATGAGTGAGTTTCCCAACCTCGGTCCTTGCCCAGTGCGCAAAAGCGCCGCCTCCTGTTGCTCTATTGTCCCCTCTTCCTATAAGAGGGGGGGATACAAACGGCAGTCCCGTCCTCAGTCCAATTGGCTTCGCCCGAGGTGTCTCGATTCACCCCAGGCTACGGAGCATGGTGGGGACGTCTATAGACACCCGCATTATTGGCATGTAGATGCGTTGAGCTCCTTTCCTCCTCCCTTTTAATGGGCCACACACACAAACTATACGAAACGCGACAGCATAGCTTTCACTTTACGACGTTGTCATGTGTCCTCCACTATCGTGCCGGCCTAATTCGGCTGCAATGCAGCATGGCATTACCGTTTACTAACGACCAGTAGGCCTACGAAGAAAAGGTGAACATTGCATCTACGTATATACGGGTGTAAATGTGTGTCGATTGTCACCAGATGGCTCTGACGACATAAAAAGAACACAAACATCCGGTTAGCGGATGCCCAGGTCACAAGAAGTTGCTGTCTATACACCATCTGGTGCGGGACAGCCGTTGGTCCTCAGCGGTTGGTAGTTCTGTGTGGGGTGCCAAATTTTTTTATGGCATAAGGGGACAAACGAGAAATCAGAGCCTTTTGATGACTACCGAAGCCCATAGACATTCGCATGATTGTTACGCAGATGCGTTGCCCTCCTATCACCCCTCCTCCCCCCGCCCAATGGGGCACCGGCTACTCACAAACCGTACGAAACGCGACAGCGACGCCGTCACTTTACGCCGGTATCACGTGATCGAGAGGCATTTACATAGGAGGATGTAGTGTCATGCACAATGCATGGCACTACCTCCTCCTAAAATTGAAACTGGTGTACCTGTGTCCTTATTATACGAATTGCAAAATCTATCAAGTGCTAGTGGGAACTGTGTGTACTGTGTGTAGCGCAGGAAGTGTTTCGTACCATTCTCTATAAAAACGGCGAAACAGCGTTATTTGTCTGATGAGCCACACAGAAATATGAATTTACACTAAAAACAGTCGTACTGAAAATAGTACTTGTACTAAAAATAGTATTTGTACTACAAACAGAGTAAAAGTAGTGTTAACAGAAGTACACCATCTGTGAATATTTCAACTGCTTTGCCATCACGAGTCATTGCACAGGCGCTGAGTGGTGACCAACGTGCAGCGGTCGAGGATTCAGTAATATGTGTACCTTGACCCTTTGGGTACGTAATCCTAAAAAATGATGTCAATTTTATGTGCCAGTGTTGAATATTGTTATTTTATATATAAAATTCTCGCGTCGTTACTCCTCCGAAACGGCTTCGTCGATTTTTACCAATATTATACGCACATTCAGTAGGTCTGAGAATCGGCTACTCTCTGTTTTCCATATACACGTACACACTTGAAGGTACCTAGAAATAATTTATGTGACAAAACCACGTTTGCCGTGTCCTCGCTGACCTGATATCGCATCATGAGCACCAGCGTTTACGTGACAAATGTGCTGGTTGTTTACGTGACAAATATGCTGGTTGTTTACGTGACAAATGTGCTGGTTGTTTACGTGACAAATGTGCTGGTTGTTTACGTGACAAATGTGCTGGTTGTTTACGTGACAAATGTGCTGGTTGTTTACGTGACAAATATGCTGGTTATTTACGTGACAAGTGTGCAGGTTGTTTACGTGACAAATGTGCTGGTTGTTTACGTGACAAATGTGCTGGTTGTTTTTTGCAGAATTTAAAAAAGGTTCCAGTCGTTGGGCCTTGTTATGTTCCTCTGTGCGGCGTGTGTGTGTCAGGCTACGTTATGTCACGATCAGTGCTAGTTCACTGGATGTCAGTTATAAGTGCGAAGGAAAAAGTTTAAAAACAAGTTATTATCATAATTTACATTATAACAACAAAATAATTAGTATCATTATCAGCCTTATCGGTCCACTGCTGGACATAGGCCTCTTTCAATTAACGCCAAGACGACCGATCTCATGCTACTCGCATATTGTTATTATGAAAACAATATTAAGTATGAATAAGTAATCTATAAATAGATACAAATAGATGATAGCCTGTCAAGAACCTAAATGAGATAAATAGTCATTAATAATTAATTAGAAATGACTGTTCTGCGATTCCGCTAATAAAACAATCTGAATGAATGCCTTATACAGGTCCCAGCTCCCTGTGGAGTATGTGATCTGTAGTCATAGGAGCATCTCATTCTACTTTGAGTTTACACCAAATGTCCACTCCAATAATAGGAGACAATAGTAATAATAATAATATTTGTATACTTATCACACCATGGCAGCTTAGCGCACAAAGTGTTACCTAGATATGTTGGACTAGCTGTAATTCAAGTTTCCTAGCTATGTTGGACCAGCTGTAATTCAAGTTACCTAGCTATGTTGGACTAGCTGTAATTCAAGTTACCTAGCTATGTTGGACTAGCTGTAATTCAAGTTACCTAGCTATGTTGGACTAGCTGTTATTCAAGTTACCTAGCTATGTTGGACTAGTTGTCATTATTAATAAGGAAAATACCTACTTTACGAAGAGTCGGCGTGCGTGGCTCTATGTTAGACCTCCGTTTGTTACTCAAGGAATAGCGGGTGTAGTCACTGATGGAGCTGCTGAAGAGGAGTACGCGGCCAGTGATCACCAATACATTACGTATTCGGTACTCACTCACTACTCACAGTAGAGGAGGAGGACCCACTACAGTACCAGAACAATAACATGTATCTGTATTGTACTTGTATTATAGTGGGTTCTCCGGGATGGAAGGTGTCAAGTCCAGATAAGGATATTTTCATAACGGTTTCAGTTAGACTGGCTGCTCTCCCGAATGTTCCTGCAAAATCGTTTAACCACGTGGATATGCTTGTTGGTCGTACGATGGAGCTCATTGTTGCAGGATCTCGTTCCACATATTCACGAGGAAAACCAGTTTATTGGTGCACGGCTGAGTTTGCACTGCTCAGGGATGAGTGTATGCGTCTTCGTAGAAAAGCGTTGAGGGCACGAAAGGGACTCCTTGGCAGCAAAAGGATGAAAAGTATAAAACCGCGAAAAGGCTAAGGTGAGCAAAAGAAGATGCGGGAACTCGATCTGTGATGATGCGATGACGACCTTTGGGGCGATCGTTACCGAATCGTCACCGAAAAGTTTGTAGGCTGTAGTAATTCTGTAGATCCTTTTTTTGTTGACGCGGGGAAACACATTTAGGCGCCTTCACTGGCCTGAGTGGGTCCAGTGGAGTGTGTGGCTCGCGGCACATTATAGTGCCGAATACTCACAAAAACCACCGCGAGTGCCATCAGTGCCGCCTTTGGTGAGTTGCCCCGGAACAGCAAATCATCAGGGCACCTCGACGGCTAGTCTGCCCCCAAAGGGACGCCACCTCATCAGATCCCCATCTGTATCCCACACCACAGGACAACCCCACCAAATTTGGGATAGTGCAATGGGAAGAAGTTCCCATCCTCGCCCCTTGCCCCGTGCGCAATAGCGCCGCCTCATAGTTTTATTTGCTCTTTTGTCCCCTCTTCTTATAAAACGGGTACAAAGAGCGCCTCCTCATTCTGCTCTTTAGCCCCCTCTTCTTATAAGAGGGGTACAAAGAGTTGCTCCAATTAGCTTCGCCCAAGGTGTCTCAGATCACCCCAGGCTACTGAGCCCCACCGCCACGACAAGGCCTGAACCATGGTGGGGAATTCGGTTCCTATGGAACCCGATTCAATGGAAAAAATAGTCCAGACTCTGTTTCCTAGTCGTGAAGACCGTACTCGTACTCAGACTGTGACGTCTGTTGAAGAGTGTCCACTTTTCTCATGAACCGAGCTAAGGGAAACTGTAAATAACCTTAAGACAGGCAAGGCCCCGGGTCTAGATTTTATTTCCGCCGAGATATGTAAAGTCCTTGTTAAAAAGCACGAAAAACAACTCCTGAACACTTGACACGCTTGCATCTCGGCTGGAGTGACACAAGTATCAGCATTCACTGTCCATTCAATACCGCACTCCGAATTCAATTAGTTCAGCAAATTCATAGAATTAGAATGAAAGCATGCGCGGAAAGGAGATAAACATAAAGTAACTAGGGTTACTTATGGTAAGTGCTTAAATATTAACCCCTTATATTTGGGTAAGAGCATCAGAAGTAGTTAACCTCATTAAATAAATTCCACATTGATAGAGTTACACTATCAGTAAGTTACCTATTCATTTGGGTAAGATCTCAATGGGGATTAATCAAAAAAGGGGGTTTTCCGGTACCTGCTGGAAGCTTTCCGAGAAGATGGAAACTGCTAAAGTTGGTCCTATTAAATAAGGGTAAAAGTCCGCCCTATACACCCTCATCTTACAGACCACTGTGCGCGTTAGACGTCGCAAGAAAGATTTTCGACAGCCTTATTAGGAAGCGGCTGAGGAAGTAAGTGATCGATGCAGGAGTTCTGGCTCAAAATTAACACGGTTTTAGGGCGGGTTGTAGCACAAATGGTGCAATTTCCGAGGCACTCTCCTTTGCTAAACAAGCCTAAACGGGCAAACATCGGAATCGATCAGTGTGCATAATGATGACATTTGACGTTAAAAGCGCTTTTAATTCCGCAGGGTGCTCGGATATAATGAATGCTTCGGAAATTTAGCAATAGGAGCCATTTTACGACTATCGACGCCCATGAAACTCAGTGGAGGAGCAGCTCAAGGTACTTGGACCTGAACTTTGGATTGTTCTCTACAATGCACCTCCGCGCTTCGACCTACCAAATGGGGTATTGCTGGAGGGTTTTCTTGATGACGTTCTAGCGTTGATCCTTGCGCGTAGCTATAGCGAAGGACAGGCAATGGCTTGTCTTGTCGCGACCAAAATTAACGCATGGCTAAATGAACATGGTTTGTCATTAGCCACTGCGAAGGCTGAGGGGTAATCGCATAGAGCCTAGCGAATGGGAGGAGTACCAGCACCATGAAGTAGTGCTACCGCAGTTCCGTGGCGCTGAGTACTTATAGTGAGAGGAGGTTTTTAGTGGGTAAAAATCCCACACTACCGGCCAGCTGCAATTGGGTGGTGCCTTTTTCAAGATTTTCCATCTCTCCCGAAAAGAAAAAATAATCTTAAATATCGCTACAATTTTGTATCCCTTTAATGTAATCTGTAATGATTAAAATATTACAGAAATCGTATTTATTTCAATAATCATTCTTAACCTTGACACAATGGCTTCACTCATTATATTATTAATCTATGTTCAGAGTCCTGAATGTACCTTGAACACCATCTTCATCATCAAATACCTTATCAGCACACACAGACCTGTCTATTCGAAGTTTATTCATTATCTTCATGTGCTGTATGTGTTCGTCTTGCCTTACTTTTGTCAGGATGTCGTCTGAAATTAAGTAAAATAGCGTTTCTTATTCTTTTAAGTTAGCAGCACACTTCAGCTAGATACACACAACTATACCTAGCTGTAGTGTGCTGCCAACTTAAAAGTTGTGCCCCGCGGCTACAATAGCGTAGTTTTTATCCCAGAAACTTTATTTTTTTCTTAATAACACGTAACTTAATGTTATTTCCAAGTTATTATGAAAATTTGTGGCAAATTTAAACGGGGCCGAGGGGAGCAAGTCTCTCTATTCATTATCGTAAGCTCGTTGCGCCGTCATGACCGAGGGAACCCCCCTTCCGCCAAGGGCGAATGTTCTTTATAACATAAAGGGACAAACGAGAAATCGGAGCCTTTTAATGACTACCAACGCCCATGGACATTCGCATGACTGCTACGCAAATACTTTGCCTTCCTATCACCCCCCCATGGACCACCGGATACTCAGAACCCGCACGAAACGCGACAGCGACGCTGTCAATTTGCGCCGCTATCAAGTGAGCGGGAGGTACTTCCAAGGTACTGTCGGCACTTTTCCGTTGCATAGGAGGACGTAGTGTCATGCACCACGCAAGGCACTACCTCTTCCCATGCAGCATTACACAATTTTTCCCTATTCCTACAATGGTATGAATACCATCATTAGTATAGTAGGATTACTTTAACCAATCATCACAAAGGTATACCAAATTCCATGAAGTATTGTGAAACAATGTTTGGCAAGTACTCGAAAATAATCATAAAAGAAATCAATTTCAAGTGGCATTTCGACTAATACCTTGTAGTTCGCGGATCGTTTTCTCATCACCTCCATAGTCCTTGGGCAAAACGTCCTTGGAGTAATATTCGAGCAGCTCGTGGACATCTTCATTCACAACCACACGATCCATGATCTTCTTGGGCAGAACTGTCCTGACCACAGACAACACGGTGTGGATGGCCTTCGACGGTGTTATCACGTGGTTTTTCTTTATTCTCGCCCCGTAAGCGTTCTGAAATTAATTTACCATCCGCCCCGGCTTCGTTCGTGACAAACATTCTATCTATCCATGTTGTTATGTATTTGAAAAATCGATCACACATAGACAGACAGCTTTTGGAGACTTGGTTTTATTATGTTATTGTGTACAAATATTTCTAACACTATTATGTTCTCTTTTTTATTGTAAAAATCAACTTCGGCAACTCCAGACGGAGTAATAAAGTAGACGAGTTGCCTTCCTTCCAACTACTATCCCAATGGGCTACCGGAAACTAACAACATACGTGAGCGGACTTAACATTATATACGCCACTTAATGAATGAGAGGTAATTCAGCTAAAATGCAGCGATGGCCTCTCGCTCGATACGTACGCTCCTCGCCTACAATGGACCACGCGCAAACTTTATGAAAATGGAAAATTTCAAACAAATTGAGAGCGCTTCATGAGAGAGAGGTACCTCTCCAGTAGCTCTGGTCGAATTCAGTTGCAATGCAGGTGGCATGAGTTTGCTTTTTTAACCTAAGCTTGCTCTCAAGTTTGCTGCTATAACCTTAGTTTGCTCTTAAGTTCGCGCATCCTACCTTTATTTCTCTAACCCAAGTTTGCTCTTGCAATTAAATCTGAAAATTCTCCAAATTAAAATACCTACCAAGCACGTGAGTACACAGTTCCCCACCTCGAAGAAGTTGGTGTGTGTTATAATATGCTGTATATCAGCTTCTCTCATGTCACAGATGGTTACAAATCCACTGTGGTAATCGTTCACTTTTAAATAATCTAAGCACTGCAACAAGAATATTTCTATTGAATGAATGAAGTCAGCCTACAGCCGTCCACTGTTGAACGTAGGCGCCTCCATAGAACGCGAACCATCCCGATGCTGGGCAGCCCGCACCCATCCTCCAGCCGCCACCTTTCCTAAGCCGTCACTCTACCGAGCTACAGAGCGTGCCATACTACGCTTGCCCAGACCCGGCCTACGCTCGGTCACGGCTCCATCTGTCATCTACGGTCGGAGACATATTTTTTCTATTACATAAGTAAAATTAAAAGGGCAGAGGCTACGTGGACTGTCGACAGAAGTGAGAACTTATAACTCTATTTGTACCGGTCACGATTATTGCTGACCCAGAAATTGCTCAACGCTCCTCGTTAGGTCACGTGAAAACTTCATGAAGTTTTCACGTGACCTAACGAAAACGTGATGACGATCCATGACATTTTTTTATATACGTAAGTAATAGTGCTACGCGCCGCGTACCACCGTAAAGTGTATCGCCACAGGTGACAGTGCTTGACGCACTACGCGTCATAATGACGATGACGAGAGATCTCGTGATACTAGACAACCAATTCCATCATCACCATCATCATTACCAGCCCTTATCGGTCCACTGCTGGACATGGGCCTCTCTCAGTAAACGCCACGACGACCGATCACCTGCTACTCGCAACCATCCCGGACCGGCTACCGCACGGAGATTGTCTTCCCACCTTGTGAACGGTCGACCAACACTTCGCTCTCCTACGCGGCCTCCACTCCAAACCTAGGTGGCTCATGTGCCACCTGTTCTTCTGACTGTGTGATCAGCCCATTGCCACTTCAGCGAACCTATTCGTGATTGATAATAACTAATTCAATACTTACACTATATAAATATTTACAAACTGCATCTAAAGTGGTGCTGCTAACTTTAGCCCTGATCTTTACTATAAGCACACGATAATTCTCCGGAGTAAGTTTTGGCATCGCAATTACAGAACTGGAACAGAAAGCATTGGTCTTAATAAATGTTAGCAAGTAGCGTTTTTACCCGCGATTTGTCCGCGTGACCTACAGACAAAACCACGTGCAAACATTATTATTTCTATAGCCTATGCGTTATTCTGTGTAAACTAAATTATTGCAAAGTTTCAATAAAATCCATTCAGAAGTATATTCGCGAAAGAGTTACAAACATCCATCCATACTTATATACTTTCGCGTTTATAACATTAGTGGGATTTTAATTACGTCCAGCTGGTAGAAGCTAAAGGTGCGTGCAGACTGACGAAACATAAAGTTGTTACATAATGATCCCCATAAGCCAAATGTTCACATCAGCGCCGAGCTGACGCGCACGAGCTGACGCGCACGAGCTGACCTAGACGTACAGTCGGGAGAGGAGCGGGCCCAGGGTGATTGTGAATAGGAAGACATCGCTTGAGTTTGTATTCATGGGGAAGCCAAAATCCAGAAGTAGGTAGATAAAGGCTGATATTTATGATAACAAGCACCTACTGATGCTCTACAGAGTCAGTTACTACAGTAACCTACAACCCTGGTCATGGTTATCTCCATGAGCCAAACGTTCACGTCGGAGCCGAGGTCATTTCAACTACCGCGCGTGAGGTGCCCCTGAAGGTCCTTCGGTGTATCTAGCCATTATAATAATAGTTTAATTAGATGTTACAAAAACTCTCACATCTCTCCCATCAGCGAGAGGGACGGGGCTCGGTCTCTCCTTCGATCCCAAACCAAAATCAATCCGATGAAGCTGTGTTGGGCTTTTCTTCTCTTCAATAGCATATGTTCAAGTACGAAAAACGAATAAAAAGAATATTGCGTGCGTAGCGATCCGTGATTTGTCGGTTTTGCGGACGAGCAAAAAGGTATGTCCGCAAGCACCGAGGACGGTCCTTCCGGAGACGCGCTTGTGGATGCAATGAGCATGGGGGCGATAAGTGGAATGATGAAAAGACACTCGATTTCATAGAACCATTTTATGATAATCAGAGCAAGACCATGATCTACATATACTTTTTTGTAATCTACGTTTAAGTCAAAAATGTGTCGATACAATAACATGTGTGAAGGCATGCACGCGTCCATGCTTGCAAAGAACTTACAAAGAAAAGCAAAATTTTTCATTACTTTCATCAGTCTGAGTTTCCATTGAATTACATATGTTATATTAGTAGAGTAATAATAAAGATGCGAAAATTTGTATGTATGTTTGTTACTACTTCACATTAAAGCTACGGCAAGAATTTGGCACATATATATATTTATCTTGCAAAAATGAATGCTTTCGAACCTCGAAATTACATTTGCTCACACGACGGCGGCGCAAGAAAGCGCCGCATATTGGTCCACGATATATGGCTTTTATGACACGTATTATAAAAAGCTCTCGTACAAACTGCCGCTTGAGGTAGGTTTTATGCGTATGAAATCTCGTTATTGGCGAGGCAATCTCAGACCGTCGGCCGACGTAGCTTATTGTAACCGATGAAGCTGTACTGGACACCTCCGTCAGCATAGAGTAGTCAAAAAAAAAAAGCCACAGTTGGGGCGGAAAAATTGTTAGCACCTAAAACAACCGAGAGGAACATATACGATGATACCTGGCATCCTGAGCGTAAAATGTTTATTTCATCATCATTCACCATCAATATCAGTCCTTATCGTACCACTACTGGACATATGCCTCTTACATTTATTGTAAGTCAAGACGGCCGATCTCCTGCTACTCGCATTCATCCCGGACCAACTGGTCGACCAAAATTTCGTTTTCCTAAACACGGCCTCGACTCCAAAACTTTAGTGGCCCACCTGTCACCTGATCTTAATCCATCTCTTTATTTACTTAATAATATATTTTTTAATAATGTTTTTTATACTCTAATGTTTTTATTTATACTCTAATGTTTTTATTAATACTTTAATGTTTTTATTAATACCTTAAAGTACTTATTTATACTTCGATGTGCACATTGACATACTTTCTTGAAACTTATTCCTATGTGTTCTCGTATTATGTTACTTTGTAGTAAGTAACTTTTACCACACAAATGCCTCTTTCAAATTATTTCCTACCTTCTTCGAATCTGACTTTATACGGTAGAAGTGAAGGGAAGGCCAATATAGCTCCACGGGATTGCTCTGAGAGCACATCTGGAGGCGAGCCTAGGTTTAGGATCGCAAGAGGTACCGACCCCATCCCTCCTGCGTTTGCGAGAGATGCATCCCGATATGAAAGCGTATGTAACACCTTATTTAACTGTTACTAGCAAAGCCCAAGGGAACGAGAGATCCTCCCATTTGTCGCATCCGGTTAATTGTTCGATAAAAAACACGGCGTCGTACGCGATAGAGCCTAGAGTGGGGATGGTAACAGCAATAAAGCTGTAATCTATAATCGTGTCGGAAAGAGGAAAATTTTTATTGTTTGTTTATCTGTTTGATTGCATAGAATAGTCTCGGAAACAACGGTACAGATTTGAAAAATTCTTTTACCATTAAAATCCTAAATTTTTTTTGAGGAATAAAGGCTACGTAACATTTTCTGACAGGTTCTAGATCATTATGAAAACTTCGGTAATTTAAAAAGTGTGAAAAAAATATCAAAGTAAATCCTTATCCGGCTGCAGAATTATGGCTGTCCCGAAGGCCTTGTTCTGTCATAAGTTGAATTTGTTGTCATGGTAACAAAAAATGTAAAGCGATTAATTTTTGCCGTATTTTGTAAAATATCCATGTGAAGCCGGGACGGACTGCTAGTAACTTTATAAAGATGAGACATTCGTCTTGATTTGCAAGGGAATATATATGCACTACTATATGAACTATACTGTGCTTGTTAGTTCTAACGTAGTGTTAACTGAGAATTGAACTAAAAGTGATTATATGATCCGGTTGAGAAATAACACTAATGTTATTTCTCAACCGGTTCCCTGTACTGCCCAAAATGTATGTAACTGCGAGTGTTGCAATATACACATGCTTATGCACTTTATAAAATAAAAAAAA
>JAFELO010010470.1:276694-303733 GCA_017140195.1 Eumaeus atala | reverse complement strand
AAACAATCAAAGTTATAACTTACTTGAGGTAATGATAAATCATTCGTTATGTTGAAAGATCCTAAATCACGGACTTTGACCCACCGTGCGTATTGCTGAACATCAATAATTATTCATATTCACAAACCAGAAGTGACGAGGAAGTTTAACGGCCGCGCGACCTTTGTTTTCAGCGACCTTCGTACTGTACAGCGCATAGGAGCGCGGGGTTACTTATTTTAGTTTGCTAAGGAGTAGTAAGTACGCCGTCTTGGCGTTCATTGAAAGAGGCCTGTGTCCAGCAGTGGGCCGATAAGGGCTGATAATGATGATGATAATGATGGAGGATTACTCCAGTCGCGTGTCGAAGCTGACATACGCAGTTTTATCTATTACCTCTGTTAAGCTTAACACGATCTCTATTATTTTGAGCTTAAGTTACGACGACAATAAAATTGTTTTATGCTTTTTCTTTGTCACCATGACTTATATTACATGCCTCGTGGTCTCATCCACCTAAAATCTAACTCAAGGTAACCATATTTTTTGCGGTGAATTTTATATAATTAATAATAATTGTTATTCAATTTGTGTTTTCGTTCACTTTTCATCTCGTTCAGCCAGTCCGTAACAAACATACATACAAACTTTCGCATTTATAATATTAGTAGGATTATATTAAGCTATGATTGTATAGACTCGATATAAGTTAGTTGTAGACTTTTGTTCTATACGGACGCCGAAAAACATCTGCAGAGTGGTTATCCAAATGCACATCCTTTCTTCTGCCCTCCCACCCCACCGCTGGAATACAGCAAACTCGCGATCAACTCGCAAACGTAACTGCATTGTTGTCCTTTTGTGGTGGAATTGAATTGAACGAGTGATGAGATTGTTAATATCTCATACCCTCACAATAAATGTGAACTGCAGACAAATTGATATAGTTTTGCAAATTCGTTTTAAATGATACGATTTTCATTTCATTGTATCTATCATGGTCTTGTAATGTCCTCCGTGTTTATCTGCTCCGTCGGATCCGCCGATATCTTAAGTGTGATCTTGCTATCGTACCAACAGACTGCCTACGGAAATGACACTGAACATTTGCTCGTATCCATCTCGACACTAAAATGATCTTGATTCCGAACGATAATGGTGGATAATTTGGATTACAAGATGTTTATTACGATTTATACTCTTAGTTATGGGGGTAATTACCTGACTGCGTTGGGAGAGTGAGTTTTACATGAGTGTGTATGCGTATGTATGTAAGTATTTAGATAGATTTATATTTTGTAGTACTCATGTGGTACAAATTGTTATTAATAAATTTGTTTTTCTGGACAGGAATGTATTACTCTGAAAATCATTTTTATTACTTTTTGTCCAGAAACAATGTATCAGAGGTTCAGAAGACACTTTACATATAATTTCAATTCATAAAGGCTTGTAGAAAATACCTGCAAACAGTCCCCGGCGTCGCTAGTGAATAGCAATCAAATTATTTACCGCCTGCTTCGCGATTCGATCTATATTTTACTGAAAACCGCATTAAAAAATCCGTTAAAAATGAGGGTTTTCGCAAAATCGTTCACCTATATTCAGACAATTTTTGGGGACCATGTGTCTTGAAAAGTCATCAGTAATATATTATTTTATAAATTACACACAAGTGTAATTACGATGATAAAAACGTTAGAAGTGAGTCATACGTATTATGAGTAATAATCCATATGGATAGATAGGTACTAGCTAGGCGTCGCTTTCACCTCTGAACCCAGGCCCATATCGCGTACAGATTCCTCGCTCGTCCTTCACGCCACGTTTCATTAACTAAATTACGTACTAGGAAGTTGTGTGCCTTGTTGTTGTAGTTAGCAATCATCAGCATCATCATGGGCTTGTGCATCTTCTATATACACTCGTCAAAATTGATGAGAGGTAATGCCAAGCTGCATTACCAGGGGAGGTGTCGCTCTCAAAGTGTCACGCATGCAATAGAGTTTCTAGCGATTTGTGGCTCAGCAATTTCTAGAGACTATTATACGAATTCTGGTGGCCCATTGGAGCGCAACTTTATTGGAGTCGATAGTCTTATAATAAAGCAAAATACAGTACCGGAATAACCCCTTAGCATCAGCTGATAATGTATATTTTGGTTACAACATAATATATTTCCAGTGGAAACGTGTTTAGTGTGTATTTTTGGGAGCGTGCAAAAAACACAGGGATACGTGGGGTATTTCAGGGTCGCTATAAACCAGCACTCGTACTCGCCAGCTTGGGGCTATTATTAATCCTCTCCGTGGGTGGTAGTACGATGTTTTCGTCAGTTACTTATCCGATTATCTTCGCTTCTCGTTATTTCTGACAATAAAATGGATTTCGCGCCGACGTGTGTATTAATTGCTGTCCGTTTGTGTACTTGAGTAATGCGGAACAGTTTGGAGCGTTAATGTTGTTTGCTTTTTATTAACATTCAGTTCTGTAGCTTAAATAAAAAAAATATTTTTGTACTATTTCCACAAATTTATTTACTTAAAATACATATAATACTACATGTTTCGAGTAATTCGATAATTAAGATTTATAATAATTAACATGAGGGTAGTTCAATAAAAAGAAAATCATTTTACAAGAAAAGGCAAGAAAGTGGACGCTCTAAAACACTCGAAATAAATCGTTTAAAAGAATCAAACAATCTCATAAATGTTCAACAATGTTTATCACGCTATTGTATTTTAGATAATTATTTATAATATTAAACTACATTACTATTTGTAATACTAATTATATTTAAAGTAATTTATAATTTAAACATTAAGATTTATTATTTTAATATTTGGACATAAAGCAATCATTTTTACCAATAGATTTAATTAACTGTAACATTTTGTTTGACATATTTCAGAAGTATGAATAGTGCCTAAAATGTTTAATATGTGTAATTGTATTATTATAATCAACTTACTCATTTTAAAATATATGAACAATTTTTTTCCAATGACATGTTTTTGCAAAGTAATTCATAATTATATTTTTTTTAAACCATTACCAGAAATTTGTTGTAATGTTAACTTACCATAAATAAATAGAATGATGTTATATAGTTTGTTTTGGACATTTTTTATTGAACTACTCTCATGTTAATTATTGTATACCTGATGATGAATTACTCGAAATCGGTAGTGTTATATGTATTTTAAATAAATAAGTTTGTGGTGATAGTGTAAACATTATTTTTTTTATTTAAGTTATAATATGAATGTCCATCAAGAATTGACAATACGCTCCATCAACTATATTCCGTTCTGTGTAAATGATAGAGAAAATCTAGATTCGTATATTTATGCAATATTCTTTGCACTCGTGTCACGAATAACTACGTTTGTTCCGATCAATATCTGAAAGTACTAAACTGGTTAGTGAAATGTCGGACAGATACGAATAAAATACAGGCTATATTTTATTTTGATTTTATTATTACAGCGACATATGCACTAATGAACTCTCGTCTACAACTGTATCAAACAACACTAACTGTATAAAAGTTCGGAGAGGTCGCGCCAGTTTGATTCTGCAACGACAAACACTTGACAACATTATAATAACACTTAAAATTCTCGTTACTGCCGTCATTGTCATTATCAACAACTTTTACCTGTTTACTACTGAACTTCTTACTTAGCTTAGTGCCAGTGCCATGCGTGTTTGCATCCGAACAGGCCCTGCACTTAACGAAGCATCCTCTTGCCTACGATATGCAAGGTGACTCTCGATTCGTGCGGTTGATGAGTTTCCTGTAGATTGGATGGAACGAGCGAAGGGGTTGCCCTTACAGCCCTTAAATCAAAGGAGCGTGCATTACAATTAATTATTGGTATCGGTAGTATTCAAAAGGTTCTAACTTCTACTTTGCCCACTTCTTAAGTATAAAATTAAGTCTCTAAAGCTCACATACATGCAGACGCATGTATGTGATCGATATTCTCAAAATGACTGGATTTTCGTGTTGTTTTCGTGTGGGTGTATAATTTGGTCCCCGCTATTCACGAGCGAAGCCGGGACGGATCGCTAATATGCTATAAAAAGCCTTATTACTTATTCTTCTGAATATAATGGTTAAATTTTAGATGTCGGCTATAAATGCGAGAATGATTTAGCAAAAAAGTGAGCGACATACGTATTTTTACATTTCAGTGATAGTAGTTTTATACACAGTTTCAACCATAAAGGTGAAGGAGGCAGCCCGGCTTAACGTAACATATTTACCAAACCCACAATAGAAAGCAAATGGTTCTATAATCGTACAGAATTAGGCCACGGCGTATAAAATTGTTTATAGGAAACCGAGTATCGTCCACACAATGTCAATAAAACACTAATAGCTGTTGGGTGTTTTGTTGACAACATCTGGTAAGTACCGGCGGGCCAAGATTTATATTGTAGCGGTGGAAATAGATTTTATACACTGGCTACCGTTTTACCGTTTGTTTCGTGTGTTAACACAAAACAAGGAACCGTGGCTTGGTGTTCGGCTGTGGTGAGCTAAAAATAATGCTAGCGTAAATGTAATATCATATTTACAAGCACTAACATTGCAACGTTCGTGTATTGATGTTTGAAATTTACAAACCGTTTTCGTGTGTTCGATTTTGCTGAAATATGGCATTCCAACAAATTTGCAAAAGATACCCACTCTACGATCTAGTCTATGGTGGTGATATCTTGGTTAGTTTTTTAATAATATGTCGTATACGCTTATGTACTCTGAAATACACGCCAACATACAAAAAATACTAGACAAGCTTCAATTGTGACTTCAGACACGTTGTACAGGTAACTCCCGCCTTTTTTGGAAGTTTGATTGAATGGTTTATTTACCTATATAAACGTAATGATAGAGTCCGAATCTTCGCGTGTGTAACGCAAAATGTTATCGATATAATTCTTCAAGTTAAAGTCCATAAAAGTCAACAACTGAACAACGCGAAAGGAGTTGCCGCAATCAAGTAGTCTAAAATAAGAGGTTAATAATAGTTAATTAATATGTTGAAGAGATTTGTACAGAGTTGCATTAAACGTGAACATTTTCCGTATCAATCAGTTGCAACTGTGATATATCTCGGAGTTTTGACACGACGTAATTGAAGCTTCGCAACTAGTGTGCGTGCAAGCTTTGCTTATCACTAGTTATAGGTGCCCGGCTCCGTCCGGGTAATGTTTTCTACAGTATTCCAATTTGTTAAAGGTAGCGCCAATTGCACTACTAACATTGCAGCCGGGCCCACACGACAGAGGAGGAACGTTTCGTTTCCACAATACCCACGTGAATTTTCGATACACGACGTTTAAAAGTTTCTGAGCGTTCGTCCTCATCAAATATCACCGATTGCCCATTTACTCCGTATGCATTGAGTGCGTGGAAGAATTTTTACGCAAGTATATGACTACGATATAGGTACGCAACTTGAAACGAAGGTAAACATCAAGTTACACTAAACAATCCAACCCCTAATCTACATAGAGTTCATGGTGATGATTGTAAGAGGAATGTATCCAGTAATGGCTAGTCCAAAGGGTTGACGGCGACGACGATGTCAGCCGCGGCGCGTCGCCAGCGCCGGGTGTCATAACTCATGTCTAACATACAAGCACTAAATTAGACACTGGAATAAGTTTACATATTTATAGATACTGTCTTTTATGACGAACATACAAAGTAATAAAATAATGTGACAAAATGACAAGAACACATCGAGTTTTTCAAGTTTAAGACCCATTAGAGGGGAGGGGGAAAGGCGGGCAACGCATCTGCGTGACAATAATCCGGATGAATATGCATGGGCGTCGACGGTCGTCACAGGTCTCCGGTTGCTCGCCCGAACCCTTTATTCTATAAAAAAAAAAACAATTTACCGACACATACGAGTATATTTAAATCCAGAACAACTTTTACAATTAAATTACTTTAACGTTATTTTTACGAAATTACATGCTTGGCCCTTAAAAATTTCCAAAATCTCTTTGTTCTTTTTTTTTTGCTAGAAGGCAGTCCTAAGTCCTAACCTGTCAGGGAAGTACGGGAACGAAGATTAACGTGTGTAATCTTTTCATTGAAGGAATGTCAATAGGCACAATCGCATGGGCAATACCAGCAGTTAACGCTTTATGTAATAAAACAGTTTTATTAGTAAATTGCACTCGTGTAAACCCAGGGTGGGTCCAATGGCCTTATAATATCAATACAATGTATTATTCAGGGGTGGCAAGGTTCAAATTCAGTAGTTTATTGTACCCACGTCGAGAATACCTCGGTCAAGGAGAAACGACGTGCCGCTGTTTAATAAACATGAGCTCCCGAATTAGTTTGCACAGATTGGCTCGTGTCAATGGGATTAATGTGATAAAGGTAGAGGATAATTAATTCTACGTTATGATAGAAAATGGATATAAGAGAAGCGAAAATTTAGAATGTGAACAGCTATTGTGCGGGTACTACCCGGGTATCGTCAGTCTTGGCAATCATTGAAAGAAGTATGTGTATGTGTGGGCAGTTGTGCGGCGAGAACGACGATATTGATGATGATGCACAAGGCCTTGTGATTGTGAGTTCATGACAGTATCTTTGCGGCATTCTGTCAAAGGTGCCTGTCATTTTGAGTTCATTATGCGAAGATATTTCGCTGACACAACCATAATGATCATATTTGTGAGGAATTACTGAGAGGTAAACCTACCTACTGAGTTACCAGTTGTAGTTGTCATGACGGCTGAATCGGTCTGGTGGGTACCTTGCTGTCATATAAAATACACAGCTCTTAAAACGATACCCAAAATTCACACACAACAACTCGCCTAAATTTGTCTTTTGGTAATGCTTGCAGAAGATGGACTTCTGAAAAAAGTTCATTTGCCTATTCCCTATTACATGCCTATATATTTTTGAAGTATGTATGTCTGTTAGAAAACACCCACAATGTTTCTAACTCAACTGAAAACAATTCGGGGTCTAGACACAGAAATAAAATTTGTATACCCAGACAACGGTAAGCCTTGTTTGAAAAAAACGTCTAATGCTCAGCAATACGGATTCACAATCATTTACCGTTATCTAGCTATAATATCACAATTTTTGGTTTAAAAGATATTTATTTAAATTGTTGATAGAGAAATGTTATTGTACTGCCAATGAATTTATGAATGACAAATTGTATCAATAGTTTAATAACAATTTGTCGTACCTGCCTAATATTGTACCTCGAACTATTATACTTTGAAAGTTATTATAATTTTAATGTAAGTAAAGATCATTGACGCTGATTGATTAATAATAATTTGTGACATGAATTTCATCGTCTGTCAACTTGAGGAGGATCTGTAGCACCCTTTTTGACGTCAATACACATAATTGGCGCTCAGGTGTTAACCTAATGAATTTAATTTAAAAAAGTGAGGACAAGAATTAAGAATCGTTCTGGTCAGGTTTATATAGTTGGTCACTCTTGGCTTTTTTTTATGTGAGACTATATTTGGTATGGATCAATAGAGAATTGAAGATTAAATTGTTGCATTAGCATTAAATTGAGAAACAAAAACCACCACCCATTTGCAAAATGTATTTCAATGTACCCAGTGTCAGTCGCGTTGTCAATGCGTTCTGACGAATCTCATACTTTAAAATCCGTTAGCCGTTCAGAATTTACATAAATACATATGCTCGCAGAACGCTGCTCTCTGGAGTCGGATAATGTTAAATGTCTTCGTTGTTCAAATATATCACAAGGCATAGGAGCATAGTTTCGCTAACATAACATGGCTAGTTCCCGATATATCCTGCTATGATAATGAAAATGTTCCGCGACTGGAGAGCGTGTGACGTGTTACAGTATCCAGCGCAGCCGCACCGATATCACTTGGCCTGGAGCCACATACCAATATGACATTCATATTAACTAGCACTGGCATATAAGTATTTAGTAAGAGGTATTGCCATGCATTGCAGCAGCACACAATACCGTCTTAAAGTGACATCTTCAGTGTCGCGTTTCGTACGGTTTGTGAGTAGCCGGTGGCCCATGGGGGGAGGGGTGGAAAGGAGGTAAGAGGGCGAGCGCGCAGTCGAATGTTTCTAGAGACTACCGGAACCACATAAATATCACATATTTGTATTCCGCAATGAAATAACGAATTAAACGCATTTTTATACTAAAATTGAGAACCAAACTGTAATAAACTATTTTACTTACTTACTTATACAACCTAAGAATAATATTCTTAGGTTGTATAAGTGTAGAGACAGTCGTGTTAGCTTGTACATATATTTATTTCATTTTACAATGTATGTACATAAAACATTTTTTACACACTGAAACAATAATTGGCTGATACAAAGGTACAGTTTATTCCATATCGGAATCTGTTCCAGCAGACCTATTTCTGGATATGTAAAAAAACTGCGGCCATTTTTGGGTGTACATACAAATAAAATGATAAAAATCAACATACAATATTTAGCGTACACCTAACATCTATACATACTATACATACACAGGTGCAAATATATACTCATTAATTAACAATTATACAACATATAATAAACCTCTATATACATACCTGTTATATAATATTTACAAAATATCAATAGATAGATACATATTAAATAAATATAACGTAGTTAATGATAATTAATAAAAATATTTATTAATATATAAATGAAAATTTACTGCCCTAAAAATATTTATACGCCGTTACTAAATATTATAGTAAATGAAAAATGTTAGTACTATTTAAGAAACGTAGATAAATATTACACTGTGACATTTATTAGCGCCAACGTTTGACAATAAAATGCCCCTTTATATGTTAACTTTCAAAGGAATCGGGTCAAAGTTGTCACGAATCTGAAATAAATGACGATTGTACTATTTAGCACAATGAAAACTTGTGCGATTGGATCTAACGTATTTAAGTGTAGAGTTCAAACTGCAGTGACGATTGTCCGTCGCACGCGCCTATGCGGACTATCGGTATGATTTACTGTGAAGGGTACGGGTTGTTGGCACAACAGCATCCAGCACGATCTGTATGAAGAAGGTTATCTCGGCGTTTTATGTGTGTCCCGACGGCATGGGTTTAAAAAAAAAAAGAATGACTTGTGGTTAAACGCCTCAATTATTTAGGATACTTTCGAGGAGCTTCCTTCGTTTTGAACGTCGCACGATTTTTGTATTATTCCGATATTCTATTGTCCGATGATTTTATGTATTTTTCTTCTTATCCCATTACAGTGTTATTTATTGTAATGCGACATCTGCCAACGAGAACGATGCCCTGTCAAGTTGATACGCTGGTGCATTGCATATGCTCGAGTGTTGAGCGTCATGATGCAGAGTTTAATGTCAAAAGTAAATAAATCCGAGGCGCCGTACCGAAGTAATATCGGTACATGATAATCTGATGCAATTAATCGTGCCAATATTTTTGCAATATTTGTTCTTTCCTCATAACAGCCAGCTGCCGGAGGTTATGGCTATTGCTTAGTGTTGAGTCATTTGAGTGTTATGTAAGTATGTGTTTATTGGTATTCGTTTAACACAATATAGTATCAAGATATTCAAATATTGTTATGGGCAATGTTGCGGCGTTGCTATAGGTAATACTTTTTTGCGCAACTAATCTATTTACTAAAACTTGTTTTGTGAAGTTATTCAGCAACTACTGGCCCGAATTTAAAAAAAAATCGTGTTGAATAGTCCATTTACCGAGGAAGGTGTAAACGGCTCTAACAGTCGCATTTCCTGTCAAGTTTCATAACTTCAAAAAAAGCATCTCAAGCTTGACTGGAAATGCGACTGTTAGAGCCGTTTACGAGATGACCGTGTCCCTGGACGTAGAGTAAACAGTAGTGTATAATAGGGCGGTGAACATATCATTGGAGGAATCAATAGGTTATTGCTATCGAAAAAATTAAAATAAATTTCAAGACGAGATTGTATTTTTAATTGCGATCTGGGTCACGATGTTTCGAGCGTATAAAAATGTGAATCTAATTCGAATGTATTTGCATTCTAATGTCGGCGGCCGGCGCCGACATGTACCTAATGTAAACACGTCCACGCGTGGGCCTGTGATTTAATTCAACTGTTTTTATTGTCTGTCCGTCAACCAGTATAGGCTTATAGGCTATCTATTAATTATGGGGACCACCAGGCCTTATCGGTCCACTGTTGTGCGCAGACAATAGTTTAATCGTTATGGTATTATATTTAGGGCACGGCGTCCGCGGCTAAAAAAATATGAGACGTGAAATAGTGAAAAACATTTCACTCACAGTAAAGCATTACGCTTTATCGCGCTTACTTCGGTTACGTCTATAGCGCCTTTTGTTTCAGAAAGATAAGAGTAAAGTCCAGTCGCAAGTCCGAGCTGACACACAGTTTTTTACATGGAACGTCTCAAAGGAATCAAACGTGAACAGTTACTACTCAATACAATAAAACTTCTAAACGACAATAATTGCTGAGCTAATGACTATCGTTATAATCGTCTCCTCCAAAAACGTTTTTTTATCACATAGGACCAAACTAGTAGTTGGAGATTTTGGTTACTACCGAGGCCCATGAACCAAAATACAACCACAGGTAAACGCAGATAATGTGCAGCAGCAGCAAATAGCTATCTACTTCATGATACCTTCCAGATAATGACGGCTGCTTTCTGCAGTAATTCGTTAATAGATTGCATTACTGCCCACTTTTTCAGGCATTTTCAAAATGGCACTAGCGATGACTAGGTGTGTCTTGTCACAGCACGATTGCGTTATGGAGCGGACAAGATATTAGCGGTCGATGTACGTGGCGTGATTTCTGTGTATAAAGTCTCGTTGTCGCGTATTCAATGTAGCTTGTAAAAAGTATTGCAAAATTACTATCGCGACCCACAAATTAAATCCGTCGTAACCCCCGGAACTAAACTAGGCATATGTGCCGGTTGCTGGGCGATTTTTCTTTGCACATTGGTTGGTTGTGTTAGTTATACATTTTGTTTTCTGAAAAATACTCCTACTGCTTAGCCTGTGATTTCTTTACAAAAGTGTAATAAGTTTGATTTCTAAATGTTACCATTCGATTCTTTTTTTTTTTTTGAGTGTACTATACGTGAATATTCTACGTTGTCATATAAAAATCATCATATTGCAGTGTTGGGCTGTACTCAAATGGTGTTTTAAGAAGTTTCCGAGTCTGTTTATATGTAAAATATTCAAATATTCGATGAGAAAGCTGTAAGGATTAGGCCGTGGTGATAGAAGGACATTAGTTAACCACTATTAACAGGAACAGGTTATGTGAGGTTTTATCAAATCTATCCGTGTTGTATAAATGGTTTCGTCATCTTTGTCTTCAAGGAGAAAGCATACCCGCTTCTTATACGTCTGTTAGAACCATAATCTTGCGAACGTCTATGGGCGGCGGTGGTAAAACCAACTGCTAGTTTGCCCATGGCATACAAAGGCGTCATGCACAAGGTCATGGTCTAAATATCAAGTTGAGCGATCTGCTACCACTCCGCAGAAGGACTGCCACACGCACACGACCCGGATATTCTCACAAGGATCCGGCCAACTTCATCTTCAATATCTTTCGGCGTCCATCTTGTTGTCAACCTGGCGCAATTCCTTCTTTTAGTAATAATATTTTCTTATATGGTACCAGCGAAGTAAAGACAAAAGCAATACCTACAGGTGTTACATTTATCCATGTTCCGCTGGTCCATCTTTCATAAGCCACGAGACCAACGGCAGTTGGTGGTTCGTCTGACAACAAATTACACTCACAAAGATCCAGTGTAGCCAAAGCATAGACCTCCCTTGCACTATGGGCAGCGAGCCACCCGGAATCTGACCGCATTAATTGCGCAAGCATGGCCTTCATTTTCGGCGGTATTGTCTGGGAGGTCCTGGCCGTCCTGGCCGTCCTAGCCACTTTACTTCACTTTTTAAAATATTATTGTCACGTTTGAGCTGTGGTGTATTTTTGTGACGATATATCGACTTGTGACGTATTAAATTGAATAAAAATTTGCACGGAAAGGCGCTTAGAATTACAAGACGAAATTATCTTACGGGACATTTGGTTTAATAACAGTATTTATTAGCTGAACGGTTTCAACCGCTGCCGAGGAGAATGTGCTAATATATCATATTTATGATGCTTGGA
Organism: Eumaeus atala; assembly: GCA_017140195.1. Taxonomy (NCBI): domain Eukaryota; kingdom Metazoa; phylum Arthropoda; class Insecta; order Lepidoptera; family Lycaenidae; genus Eumaeus; species Eumaeus atala. The sequence continues at coordinate 291,533 of JAFELO010010470.1, read as the reverse complement.
AAGTTTCGCAAGTGTTTCGACAATGGTGATAACATTTAGAGACCATTACTTACTCGGACATTGTAAAGGTAATTAGGTTTTACGCCATCTCTAAACATCCAAATAGAAAATATGAGTCTCTAGAGCCCGGCTGTGTTAATTTCATTTACAATATTGTAATGTTTTGATTCGTTGCCAAATGCTTTTCCCTGGAGACATGGATTTTGATATTTCCGTTATTATTAGCAGCTACAGTTTTATTTGGGTAGCTGGATATTATTTTGGCGTTGAACGTGATTAAAAGAGCTTGAGTGTTATGTGGTCCTAAATTTATAAAGTGCGTGTGACAGAATCGGTTTGATAATATTTTGTAAATTTTGTTTATTTCGTAGGTTCCAAACGCATTTGGATCACAAATCGATGTCCATAGGCATTTACGTAGTGACAAATGACATGCAATTGCTGGGCTCTTCACATTTTGTATTTTGCTTCTTGGTTTGTCCAGTCATAAACAATAGCAAAAGACGCGTCAGCATGGCTATCGTTTAACCTCTGGTTTCCTTACGATGCGATGAGTATTTCCCCGGTCTTCTGATTCTATTATACAAACGGCCACTTGAAGTCATTTGATGATTACCGACGCCCATTAATATCCGCATATGGAGGTTAGTTGTCCTTTTTAGCCCAAAGAGTACCTTCCACCATCGCGAAGGACCGAATAGGATGCAATGCAGCACGGCGCTATACTTACTATTGCTGAATTGACTAACAATATTTCTCACGAATAGTGAGGGAGCCGAGAAAAATGGTCTCTACTATCGCAAAAAGTGAAACGTCCACAATGTTCTGTCAGAGCCTGTTCCTTACCAGCCTTTACCGGCAGGGAGGATTCTGTGGCCACGTTGATAATGTTGCAGATTAACGGTGGAGATAGTGTTTTTACTGTAGAACTAGTGTAAATTATGCCATAGAAAGCTGCCCTAATTATCTATATTTCGATTACATGTTATTATGATAACTAGAATGGAGTGATAGAGAGCAAGCCGCCAAACTTGTACATAAACTCATGTTGTGCGGCAGCTTCGCTTGCTATTGTTATGTTGTTGTGAAGCAGTGAATAAATTAACATCTACTATATTTCTATTCTATTGACGATCGGCTGGCGGTTAGTCCGCTTGTTACGCCAGAGGTCGCGAGTGCGAAATACCGCTTAGGTCGTGGATGTTTATATATGTATTTCTATAATAAACATCTTAAATATATAACATTTCTTAAATCTATAACAATGTTAAATATATTTCTGTTGTCTAGTGCCTGTAACACAAGTACTAACGGTACCCACCACAGGACCTTTTCTTTTTGTTGACGCGGGGAAACGCATTTACGCGCCTTCACTGGCCCTGGGTGGGGTCCAGTGGTGTGTGGGGCTCGCGGCACATTGTATAGTGCCTAATACCTACAAAAACCACCGCGAGTGCCACCAGTGCCGCCTTTGGTGAGGTGTCCCGTAACAGCAAATTACCAGAGCACCTCGACGGCAAGTCAGCCTCCGAAGGGACCGACGCCACGTCCACAGATGGGGTTGTCCCACACCACATTACAACCCCACCGACTTTGGGACAGTGCAATGGGGTGATGTTCCCATCCTCGCCCCTTGCCCCGTGCGCAATACACTTTTGGTTTTTTTTTTCCTCTTATCGGCACCTCCTCCTGCTCTTTAGTCCCCTCTCCTTATAGGAGGGATAATAAGAGCGGCCACCTCCGCGGTTCAATTGGCTTCGCCCAAGGTGTCTCGGATCACCCCAGGCTACTGAGCCCCACCGCCACGACAAGGTTTGAACCACAGGACTGGGCTAACGTGGTGTAATAAGCCTCAGATATTATGATTATTATTATTATTCCTAGACTGACAACCGATCGGCGCAGTGGTTTATTAAGCGGGCTACCTCCATACTTTCCCCAAATTCGTGGGTCTGAATCCCGCCCCGATCATAGATCTATGTATTTATTATACGTGATTTTTATCATAACAATCATAAACATGATATCTTCGTTGTCTAGAACCTGCAACAAGTTCTTCGGTACTGAGCACAGGGCTTTGTAAGTCCACAGATTATAATTACTTTTACTGCTTATTTAGTTATCTATTGCAATAAAAAAAATTCTTACTCTACGGACTCACAACAGCCTCCTATTTTTATACGTGTTTACAGTAACAAAGCGGATGGAGGGGTGCACTTGTGTGGTAATATGCGTGCCGATAAAATATGTGTTTTTACGCAATAGAAGTCCTTGTTGTGAGCTGACGTAATTGCCCGTAGGTGCGATTAATGATAATCTTGTTATTACCGGAAACAAAAAACACTTTGTGCTCAATGATACTTGTATGTCATCTCTGCGCTTTAACGACTCTTCAAAGTTACGTCAACTTTATTTGTTGATTTTTTTACTGCGTAGCATTGTAGGCGGACAAAAGAGGAGTCGTAAGTGATAAGTGCCGACGACTATAAACAAAAGCACAACCAGAGGATAAGCAAGGCGTTGCTGTTAATCTGACCCCCCATTGATCATCATCATCCTCGTCCGCCGGACGACGTTCTCTGCCTGACATGACCTCCCCCATAGCGCTCCATCACGAGCCACTTGCATCCAGCGGCTGGGGATCTGACCCGCACTGGACCATCTTAAGTCTTTTTTATATTGAGTACGGGGCAAGTGAGAAATCGTAGCTTTCCTGCAATCTATGTCATGCACATGCATTATCGTCCTGTTCTCTACTACTAGCCGTACGAAACGCGACAGCGTAGTGTTCACTTTACGTCGGTATCATGTGAGCGAGAGGTCACCACACGGTCGTGCTCGGCCAATTTGGCTGCAATGCCGCCATTTCGTCATGTTACGTATGGGCGAGAGAGGAGCACGTCGACGTGATTGAAATAAAATATAGTATTGGAACATTACAATTTTTAACAGATGGCTGGCGAAACAACTTGTCAGCACTATTATATGTTAACATTTTTCACTTTAACGAAGTAGGAAATATCTAATAGCACCCCAGTTAAATGGCATTTGTAATAAATTAACCACATTCAAAGAGCTCTATTAGCGTGGGAACTTCAGTGATGTGCAACACTTTTCAAACCCCCCCCCCCCCCTTGTGTCAGTGGACGACAGAACCGAAATGCATTATCTTATTAATAACCAGGCGAGCGTTTACTAGCGCAAAGTAACTTAATGGTGTTCTTCTGTTACTTCAGGGCTACTGTAATTTACTGATATGTTATATACATCGTTAGTGGGTGAGGTAGACCGATTAAAAGTACCGAAAACAGGATAGGGATAAGACTAAGGATGCAAGCGGCTTGTGGAAGGGGGAAGCGTACGCCGCGCTGCAGACGTCCTGTGGCTGCGACTGGTCATAGTGATGATGACGCAACCTGTGTTGTGTTGGTAATGGAATTATATTCATTACAATAAAACTATTTTTACGTATTTTATCGCGGTTTATTATTTGACGCTCTACAGCGACCATGGTCACGGGTGGACTAACCGTGTATTATTTAACTTTTATGTGCGATACTGTTTTGCAAGGCGAAGAAAAGAAGTATAGCAAATACGCGTTCTACGAATTTTCATCATTTCCTGCTTTATAGAATTGAGCGTTGTAGGAACGGTGAAGCGTACCCGAAAATAAAGTTTGTTAAATGGCGCCTAGTGTCGAGCGAGAAGAGTTTAACAAGCTTCAAAAGTTACATTCTGTATGTTTAAGACATGCAAGCACCTGGCTTTAAAGCTAAACGTCTAAATAATGGATGTGTGTCAAAAGCCAAGCATGAAGTTGTAACTCGTGTAAGAATTACTTTAAATCCATCCTATCCTACTCTATGTAAAGCAATTTACTTAGCTCCATGATGTAAGCAATAATACATTGTGGTCTGGATTATTAACACTGCTCGGGTGTGCTATAAAACACTTTCATCATAATAATGGCTTCGAAAGGGCTCTGTCATTGCGTTTACGTAATATATTTGAAACGGTTTGTTGTAATTAATATTGCAGCATGCGTTATCACAATCTTTCGATTTACGCCCATTAAAAGTACGAAAAGGGTCGCAATGAAGATTGTGAGGTCTTACACAATTAATTCTTCAGTTTCGTCATTTTATCTCTTGTTGTTGAAGTTTTCACTTGAACCCCTTTGATCTGCTTAATTTTAAGTTTGATTTAAATCAATTTGAAATATCTATATTATCATCGTCATCAGCTGAATGACGTCCACTGCTGGACTTAGTCTTCCACATAGATATCTATATACCTAAAAAAAATCATTGATGTTAGAGTTGAAGCGAAAAAGTCCGAGAAGAATCTCTATGGAGCAGAAGAGAAATAATATTAGCTAAATAAAAAGATCAAGGTCCATTGAAGGGGAGGAGGAAAGAAGCAATCCGGATGTCTAGGGGTGTCCGACAGTCGTCAAAATAATCCGAATACTCGTTTGCCCTCCCACATTTATAGTACACGGAATTAAACGAGTAGGATAAAAGACTTGTGAGGTGGTACTACGATGAATATTTGTAGTGTTATACCGCAATTGATGCAGTTGGCTGTCAGGAAATCTTATGCAACTGGGGTTTGTATAAGATGCCATTCGTATAGTTAATTGCTGTTCTGACAATAGCAGGAGACAGACACCTTGGAGACATCTTGTTGGCTGTGAACAGATATCGATTATTATATAATAACACGAATTAGTCTACTTATGTATTATAAAGTGGAGACATTTTATTGTTTGTTTCTTCCTTACTTGTTTATTTGCATTAAATAGACTCCGAAAGTACTGAACCAAGTGAAAAATATATTTTACCATTAGGATTATACATTGTCTGTAATGAACGTGGGCTATATAATCTTTTATACAAATATACTAGATTATTATGAAAACTTCGATAAGTGTAATAAAGGTTTGGAAAAAATAAATCCTTATCTTGCTGCAGAAATTAGTGACAACTAGCTGTCGCAACAGACGTAATTCTGTCATAAATTGAATTTATTGTCATCGTAGGTAACACGTAATGTTCACTAGGCCAATATTTAATGAACTTTTACCGTATTTTGAGTTACATCCATGCGAAGCCGGTATGGTCTGCTATTCTACTTGTAAACACCATAAAACGAGTTGGTACTAGTTCAATCAGATGACAATTGTTGCGATAACATTAGAACGACCGCGGCGACGTGTCGTGCAAATGTACTTTTAATGTGTTCCCGTAGGACCTTTATGTTCCACCCTGAAATAGTAGCGTCATAGCGATCGAACTTTATGTGGTGATGGCGTGCCACATGGTAAGCTATTCGCAGCGGTGGCTCCCGAGGCTTAAACATTGCACTTCCAACGCACTCACGGTGAGAACACACTTTTTTGTGCCGACATGCAATCGATCATTGTGATTATTAAATATATTTCCTTGTAAAGGTGATGATAAAAAGCCTAAGAGCAAAAAATGCGCGTTTGTCGCCCGAAAGTCGAGACCAAAGCGGTTCGGTTATAGTGTCATGCGGATTTTGTCGTGCGCGATGGATCAGATAACTTGAAGTGTTACTCATAGTTAGTACTAATACATGTAGTTAATAAAAATATAACAGAGAATTGTTCTTTGCGGGTGTGAGTCATGTCCACGTCTGAGAGTGTATCGGGACCATTTTTTACCATGCCATCATTAACACTGCAAGTACCCATTATACGAAGATGACCGATTTTTATTGGGCTTCGTAGATATAATGATATATATATATATATATATATATATATATATAATAAACATAATGTGTACCTATGCTGTCCACATAACTCAAGAGGTAATGGATAAGACTCCCGTATTGGAATAGCGTTGTAATCTTATTTAAGTTGTACCAACGGCTTTAATTAGTCTATTAACATTGTTTTCATCGCATTCCAAATACGCGTGGGCGTGGCCCGAGGGACCTAGACCTTTCATATTTAATTAACCGCATAGCCTAGGTAGTCTAGTATTTAATATCAATCAAGGTTCACGAATGTAGATCGTATTGAGCTAGTGTAATTAGTTTTATAATTACAGATATTATCATTTCACTCTCACAGCCTTCGCGATCGACCTTGTGTCCGCCGGAACTGTGGGTTCGAATTAAGGTTATGCCGCGCTGTGGTCGTTACACTACCGCTGCGCCATGTGACCATGCAAGCGTCGATCTGACCACTCGGTGTTGGTCGTATTGTTAACAGAAATTATTGTGTTATTCTCAAATAACTTAAACTTCAATATGGGGCAAGAGGGTACTGGCTATTCCGACAGACGTTGTTCTGTCATAAACTGAATTTGTTGTCATTGCAACGTGTAAACATTAAAAAAATGTTAGGGAAGAACTCTAACATTTTTTAAGGAAGATGTAAGTGCCATGTAGGAAGAGGTAGTTGCCATGCATGGCGCATGGCATTACATCCTCCTACGCAAAGGAATAGGGCCGGGACGACCGGGGAAGTGTTTCCTCTCGCTCTTTGTGCGGTTTCTGTGTAGCCGGTGGCCCATAGGGGGGGTGGGTTAGAAAAATACTTAGTATCCGATTCTCAGACCTACTGAATATGCATATAAAATGTGATAAAATCGATAAAGCAATGTGACACGAGAATTTTACATATAAGATTAACTTGTACTAGCATCAGCAGGCCTGTCTAGGACAGAGCCTCTTGGGCCAAAGCCAAGGCTAACATTACAGCTACACTGCTATCGAGTTTTGTGCAGTTTGTGAAATTCCTTTGGTCTATAAGTTGGGATAAGAGGGAAACGCATCTGACTAATTGTAATTATGTTTCTGGCCATGACTCCCGACTACAGGGTTGTCCCTTGGCGATAAAAAATAATAATAAAAATGTGACCGTCTTTTTGAGCTACAGTTATATTATACTTATGGAATATATCAAAAACCATAACCCTCTTCTGAAGCTGATAAATAAAGCGGAAAAAAATAAAGCGGATACTGACGAAAATTTGCTATTTTCATTCACAGTTGAACATAGCTTTCTTTCAACGAACACCGAGCCGGACCGTTCTCTGATAATTTAAGCATTTATCTTTGGCCAGCTTGTACTGCGCTGCAATATATACGTAGATTTTCACTAACGTAGATCACCATATTTGCAGTTTGTAAATTTCAACCTCGCATAAGGACGTTGATCGTTCTTTTGCATGTAGCAGTTAACCTTAAGTAGTATGTCTGTCTTCGTTTATCACCTGTTTAAGTAAAGCGTATGCTTGAAGGATTATTAAACAAAAATATATTTTTAACGTACTACTAACCATCAAAGACCTGGTCTAAAACCAAAAACAAAATTGTTCTTCCTTTGTTTCAACAACAATCCTGTTGTACTATCTATCATGTGGGTATGTCCTTGATTTTATTTTCGAAATGTGTCTATTTGTCTTGAAAACCTAAAGCGATAAAACACAGGATGCAATGAACGTGGAAATCTCTTTAAAAACCACGGAAACTGACTGTTATGTTATTCCGGTTATTTTTGTCTTTAAATTGTTAAATACCCTTCGGTTCGCTATCGTTGCTCGTATGAGCTGAATATAAATTTGGATAGAATTTTGTAACAATCTAGGAATTCGTTTTCATCCTGAAAAAAAAAAGGTATAGATCTTTTAGGTTAGTTTTTATGTGGGAAAAACCGCGAGACGCGCTAGTTCATGTTTCCTAAATCTTATCATATGGAGGATAAAATAATAATAATAAATGAGTCAAAGTTTGCTGTACGAATGTTTTGGGCATCGATGTTCTGTGATTCGACGGCTAGTTTGCCCCCAATTATAATTATCATCTGCTGTTCACCTTCTGCGCTGAACTTTTAAACTACGTCGGTAAACAGATCGGCCGCCGCAGACAACGTGACGCCGTAGCCACAGCGCCTTAGCCACAGCGCCTTGACATTCACAACCATCTTGCGACTGGTCGTTGCATATCTTGTCGTGTCAGATAATATCATGTGTCATCTGTATATTATATGTTAAAGCTCTCCTTTATCTTGGCGGGTTACCCTAGATTCTGTGCTATAAAAGATTACGTTACTCAAGTATAATTCTGATATAATTTTTTTGTAAGCTTTATCAGCTTCCACTCCGTCAAATGTGTTACGAATTATATAGAGATAAGATTTCACAGCTGTCGGTTCTCGTGCGATTTGTATATTTCCGGTGGCCTATTGGATACTTAAGAAGAGGAGGGCAACGCGTTTGCCTGATGTCTATGCGCACCGGTACACCTTTTGACTCCGGACTGCTGCAATATCTAAAAAAGCCGTACTATATCACATTTATACATAGATGTTTTTCAATTACCCGGACCGGAATTTACCCGGCCTACTCGAACAAACAAATAAAGTTATTGTCAAACAGTGATACGCATTTGGCCGGTTTTATTGTACACCGTGGGCAAACCTTTCCGTGGGTTTAATTAATTCCTGGTCGTAAAGAGACTATAAATATCAACCGGGTATAATTTAGTGTTTGTTCGTCAAGGTGCGGGTCAGGGCTCGAACCTTCTTGCTCGCGAATAACATTTTGCGTCTCATTTTAATGACTAAAAAATGATCAACTGAGGTCGTAGTGTGAGCGTGTGCGCGCGTGCGCTTGTGAGTGTGAGTGTGAGTGTGAGTGTGAGTGTGAGTGTGAGTGTGAGTGTGAGTATGTGTGTGTGTGTGTGTGTGTGTGTGTGTGTGTGTGTGTGTGTGTGTGTGTGTGTGTGTGTGTGTGTGTGTGTGTGTGTGTGTGTGTGTGTGTGTATTTGTGTGTGTGTTTGTGTGTGTGTGAGAGACAGATAAAAGTGTAACAGACTTTCGGCTCATACGTGAACTCTAACAAAAAAGTCACTTTTGCCTCTAAAATATTATAAATAGACATGTATAGATAGAGCAGGCTTGATGGAGTTCGCTAACGGTGAGAGAGTTCTAACAAGTTCTCCTTTGTAAGAGGAAGCAAGTATGCCCTTGTCTAACGTGGAAAAGGGGAGTTCTGATGGCGGTTATCGAATTTGATAAAAGTCACATATCTGCAGGCGAGGCGTCTCGGCTTAATTTGCCCTAGGGCCACAAATACCCAGTATCCAGCACTACATTAAACTGCTCATTAGCCTTTTAAGAATTTTCAATCACGATTTCGTCGTACCTACAAACGTTCACTCTTTTACTTTCGAACTTTCCACGTTTCTCGAACCTTCGATTGAGTCTTAAATATTAATGTTCACTGGATATGCATATCATTTTTTCTTACATGTTACTCACTACTTAGTTAGCAATGTAAACATGTTCACGATACTAAAGTATGATATGTCGCAAAGATTATACACTTAATGAACAGATTAATGCGATAACTATAGTAGAGGAGTTAAGTGCTGAATGTTATTTGAAACTATTATACTGCATGAAAAAGACAGTGAAAACGTTTAATTTAATAGAGCAAACAGATCTGTGTGAAGAAACTTTAGTTATACCTACGGATCTATATAATACGAGTTGTACCCATTGGCTAAAAACACCGGTGCTCCTAGCATTTAGCATAGAGTTGTTCAAGTAACAAGAGCATCATTCTCTTCAAATGGTTCCACCAGGCAAGCGATGGTAAAAGGCGACAAGTATGGTAACTAATACTTAGTTTATTACTTTAAAAAACACAAACTTAACAACGATTAATACTGAAGCAATTGTATGTGTACAGTATTATATTTACTTATAAACAAAGTTAACAGTTGTTAGTGGGTACATAGTAATTATCTCAAAACGTGTATAGTATTTGGAGTAGGTATCATTCATCATTCTTACAATTGATAATAGTAATTAGTAGTACACGTGACCTTAGTTCATTAACATAAATTCTACGGCGTATTGTCTAGTTCATTGGCATGTGGAGTGTGGAGTGTAAGCGGGTTTTCGCCCACCACTACACAAACGCCTCGTGCACATTGAGCTAAATCGTCCATAAGTATAGTTATCTTGCGAATTATAAGCTCGAGTGTACACTTGTTTGAATGTACATACTAATACTTTTTTTTATCTTTTTTATCTTACTAATCATAAAGTCTCCTTATGGTCAGGGCACAAACGAGCAGTCTTCTGATGACCACCGTCGCCCATAAAGATGAGCTAGTGTCCAGAGGTTATAGAGATGCGCAGCACCATATCAGTCGTATAGACTATTACTTCAAGGGAGTCATACTATCACAAAGCTGAGCACCTACTGTGAGTCTCTTATGATAATGATGATGATGAGAGGGGTGCCTCCTAGGGTGTGCTTGAGGCGTTATACAAGTCCAAAAGTATACCATGTCCCGTATCAGAAATGAATAAAAACATCCGTGTGAATAGAGCTTAGCAGCTCAACGGCTTCCAGGCCTGCTCTTATCTTGAAGTCTTGATTGGCACTTGAATAGCTTTTGCCAACGTCTGTTTTAACCTACGCCGACCAGATTTATATCACTACTGTGCGAATAAACTTATGTTACCTTTACTTAACACATTTTGAGTTTATTTATTTTATTTTGCATGGTTAATGAACCGAAACATAATGTGGCTTGTTTGCTTATCCAATAACGATTACACCCTCAATGCCTTGCCACTAACTGACACTGCTTGTGTACCTTTTCAACCCGTTGGGAATGATCTGCTTCGCTCGGCTATTAATATAATATGAATATGTAAAGTAATTGCGTCATAATGCTAGGCGATACGAATATATGGAGTAGAGTACTTTTCTTCGTTGTATAAAAATCGTCAATTCTATATATTTTAATACCCCAATCATGTTGAGGAAATTTCATCTTGACAGCCCCAGGTAGAAAAGTAACATCTTTACTTGGCGGGATAACATGTGTTTAGTCTTAACGATACGATCATATATTATGTTATAGTTTATAGGTATATAGTATAGTGATTAGTTCCATCTACTTATTTGCTCCAATGTTATTTGTCATTGTCATCACCTAATTAGAGTGTTGAGTGTGTTGTTTTAGTAGTTAACATCCGACCTATCCGATTAGTTTAAATTGTAGGCTTCAGAAACACGAATTTAATAGAAACATCGTGCGCTTAAGATATATATTTTCTTAGGCCTGGAGCTGTAAGCCTCCTGGTAGGATGCACTTTGGTGACTAATTGGGCTTTAGATCTCATTCAATTGCTAGTGGTACAAAAAGTTCCTGAAGACTCCGTAATCGTTGACTGATGACGTCGATAAATGAACAAGATATCAAACATTTCATTGTAAAGCCTTTGAACGCCTTACAAAAAAAATATTTGGGGTTGTCGGTCACCGGTACTCCTATGGCAAGGGAAAAGTTTCAAAGTGCGCTCAGGCAGATCTCAGCCCGCAGACTCCAGAAGGACGTCTCGTTAAACTTTATGAATTGCGTACTTTGTCTGGTTATGGAAACCCATATTATTTACATTTATTGTTTTTCGATTAGATCACTAGCTGCTCTCTATAGAGGGAGGAGCTGATAAAGAGCTGACAGTGTACCCATTTATCACTATTTACAATGGACAGAGGCAGCCTATAGTAACAAAGTTAGAATACTCCATATTTTACTCTTTCGGCTCTTGCAGGTGAGATAGAAGTTGCTTCTTTTTTGGATAAATGGCAATTGGAGCAGGTAAGCAAAGGTATTCGATAGTGGTTAGGGTTGTGGTTACATGGTGATGTGTCGGCAGCATCAGCGGCTTGGCGTTGGCGCTGGGTGGCAGTGGCAGTGGCACGCCGTCCACAGCTGAGGCGCGAGACTCCACTGAGACGTCTCGGGCTCCGTCGCCACCGCCCAACGAAAGGCAACATACAAGGTAGCACCATGTTAGGAGCGCTTGGCTTCACTATGATGTTTTTCGTTTGACGAATGCTAGCTTTGTTTGTGTATATGAAGAAACACTCAGGTGAGAAAGTAACGAGTTTCAGAGTTTAATGGACTGCGATAGAGTTAATGCGATTGAATAACAATAAATGTAACTGTTAGGAATTTAAACAGGTACATCGATGCTTAGTGGTATCACTTTGAGAATAGATCGATTTGGCACAAAACTAATGGAAAGTATCAGACTGAGGACATTAAACAGCTTGCAGCGTTGTTTGAGCTTAGATTTTTTCCTAGACCCTTCAATTTTTCAATTATATTATCTTAAGTAGGTATATATCTTAAGTAGGTAAAGTGGACATTAGGAACCAAATCAGAATTACATTATTTTATTTAACATTTTAGAAAATAAACCTGCGTAAGCTGTGTGGGGGAGGCAAAATAATATTTAGGCATGTAAACAATTTTGACAGCAAATATTAGATTTTAAAATTATAAGTATTTTTATATTATAATCATTTCGATGAACGCACTCCAGCCGTTTGCATGTCACATATTCATAACAGGTAGTAGTATAATAACGGTATTTTTATATCCTTTCACACTTGTTTAAGGCTGAAGTGATTTTTAACAAATTTCATGCGCATTGTGAGAGCGAAAAGCCCTTGGTGGGTTAAAGAAAATATGAAATATCTGAATAGCCCCTTGTGCGGAGGTTAATGACTTCGCGAGAATACCGAAATATTTGGACAGCAGCAATTCAGAAATCTTCCTGTAGTGCGTGATTGTAGTACGTAGATAAATACACAACAAAGCTAGTAGGTCGTGCTGTTATCGTTGTGCAGTGCCGGTGTCGGTGCCACGTTACTATCACTTCTCATTGTTGTTCGTTTTGGTTGTACTTCGATGAGATTTTATTGTTTCACAAGTTTCACATAATGATGCATGTTGCCTGTTGCCTGTTTATTTTCATGATTTTCGGTCCGCCATTTTGTTTTGTCCGGCGATTTTGTTTCCTAACTTGCTTTTCTCTTAATCGTTTGTGTATGCAAATTTTAATATGTCCGCCATCGTGGTAGTTGTTTAAGAAAACAGCGACGCTAATACGTATGTGTATGACAAGTACAAATGATTACCATTTTCAGAGATCGAGCAATAATGACTGTTATTAGCAATATGCTTTGGCCGTCACGGGGCACCTAAAATGTCCACAAATCTGTAGTAAGAATATGTTATGTTAGGACACAAAAAACAATGAACGTTGCCCTTTGCAGCATTTTGATCAGTACATGAATAGTAGTAACTCTTTCTGTCTCTAATATCACTTGACGCGTTCAATACGATTTGGAAAAAATCGAAAAGTAATCCACGAAAAGTCAAAGAGGTATCCTACTTTGATTCTGAGATGACCTCAGTTGTCATGTTATACAATCAGATTGTACTGCTGTTGTAACTATTCGCAACAACATCACTGTGCTATTGTGGTTCGTTTCCTTATACGTTATTGACGACGTATTAAAATATATAATATACATATCATTATAATAGAAGTAATAAAATTTAAGAATAGTGTCGGAGAAATAGGCTGGCACAACTGCTCACATGGTTCTGTCGTAAAGTTATAGATTTTCTGCAGCGTTACGTGCGATTTATGAGTAGCTGGTGGCCCATTGGATGTGGGCTTTAATGGGCGTCGACGTCGCTAGTCGCCGACAGCTCGTTTGTTCTGCTATGGTATGGTGGTATGGTAAAAAAAATATTTAATAATATAAAAAAAATATTAACGTTAGTACATCACTTATTTGGGAGTGATTTCGCCGCTACTGGACCACGCACCTCTGCGTTAGCTAAATTTAAGAAACTATAGGCTACTAATTTTATATTTCAAACAATTTATTGCTACATGATAAAAAGGAATCTAACGATCTCGCGTATGTAGTCGGAAGCCAATTATCACGTAATAAATATTTTTCAAATTACCCTCCATCAGTAGTGTCGTTTCTCGGAACGGTGTAATGATGTCAATCAACGGGATAATGTCACTTCATTGGTCGATAAGTGATGTGCTGGTCGCTAGAGCTCGTTACAATGTACGCATTAAGTGTTACATTTCGTTTATATTAAGTTATATATAAAAATCTCTTGTCACGAAGTTTATCCGGGCTAATAAACGACGCTAGACTGTTTTTAATGAATTTGAAAAAAAAAAAACATTATTTTGCCCAACATGAAGCATTAATTTAATTTTATTTGTTATTTCACTTTCAATTAATAATGATTAGATTATTAACTAGTATAACTGCCAGTGCAATGCGTGACTGGGTCAGTTAGTATCTTATATATCTTTATTATATACGCATATAAAAATGTAGAATTGTTCATAAAAATATGTAGGGTAAGATATTGGATAAGTTTAGTAAAACACCATTACTACAAGTTGTGAATTTTGAACTTTTGTTTTGGAATGTTAAACTAACAACAAATGCATGGTAACAATTGCACGTTCTGAACTATTGTTTCTTAATTTACTTGGGCGAGTGTGGTAACACCGCAAATACCTGTGTAGAAATAAATATAGGTGCTTTGTGCAACAATATATAGCTTTGTACGGCTCCGTGCGCGAAGAGTAAAAAAGTGATATAATTAGGACTCCCCTGTCCGTCTGTCATGTTACTTTATAGAGCCTTGATAACAAGACAGGTTTCTGTTGCCGCTAAAAGAACAAATAATACAAAGTGGCTAATTAAATATTGATGTATTGAGTTTACACGAATGTTAGGCATTACAATAAAATTACTTTTACGGATTATATCGTGGTTAATTTAATTATTTAACTAGCCTGATACTTCATAAGCTTTTCGTTTGCTATAAAACTTCTGAAACATCGGGTAGTTAAATAATTAAATAAACCGCAAGAAGTGACCTTCTTGATGAAAATGGTTTTATTGAAATTAAATATTACAGAAAATTATGTAACAAAATATATATA
>JAFELO010010470.1:230470-266493 GCA_017140195.1 Eumaeus atala | reverse complement strand
TGTTCCCTGTACTTTTAGGACATGCCACACAAATCCGCTGCAACGTGTTAACGGAGTGACAGATAAGATTGTACGGTTCAAATACATTCACTGATATATTTAACGAAAGCAAAAAGGCACAAAATTACTGTGGTCAGTAATAAGTCGCAGATCTCTCAGCATTTCATTAGTGGGAAATGTAGGTTTCGGTCTTAACAATGGATTTTTAGCTATCACACGGATTTAGGGCAACGCATCGACATATTAATTATGCGGGTGTTCATGGGCGTCGGTAGTCGTAAAAGTACTCCGGTTTCTCGTTTGCTCCTCTACGCTATAGAAGGAAACAAATTTATTCCGCCACTTCTGCTTTACTAGGGCAAGAGTTGGGACGAGCTAGCAGACCGTGCTCTCAATTTGGCGAGACATTTATTCTTCGACAGTTTCAGTTAAAAATATTCCTTTCATGAAATGAAAAGGGTATTAAAATGACTTAGCCAACTCGACGTCCTTGTAACACTTTATTGACAGGCTATTAATATGATATTACGTGTTAAGTATATGTGGATGACTACTCACGCATATTATTCCGCTGTGACTGCATTCAGCACGGCATAACTTACCTTTGAATAATCCACTTTAGTTGGTGGTAGAAAATTATTTAAAGGATATTCATAAAGTTCATTTATTCATCACAATTATATTTCCGTGATGTAGATGCGGCCAACTTTAAATGAATCAAAGTCGAAAAGCTTTCTTAAACTGAACTGTTACACAATGAGCAAGTGCACTAAATAAAAGTAAATATGTCTGTACTTCTGTCCCTAGCACGGACCAGAAGGCGGTTATAGATTTTCACCTTCAATGTATAGTCTTTTTACCACTAAATGTTAAGTAGAGACGTCACGTCACAAGTGTACTTCAGTGAAGTCTTCACTCTGGTCTCGTCTCTCGACGGGCACTCGTACTTCTCTTCGCTTCCACTGCATTAGTTCAGGTCCAAAAAAAACTGATTTACATTTTCATCCACCTGTCCTTAACGTGTTTACTATCGATATTTAGAAGCGATCGTGTGCGCTATTGATAGTACAAGTGTTAATATATCATCAGTCGTATAATTAGTAATATGTTAATTATGGGCAGTTACGAACAATTGCTTCGAATAATCGAGGGCGCGCGTCCAGTTCCTTTGCCAACAAGTGCGCCGGCGCTGCCAAATGTCGTCATTGTTGAATGAACGGGGGTCGCAATGATTAACTACTATTTATAACCAAACCCGCTGGCTCCTGTCGACTGGGGATATGGAGAGATGGGTAGTACATACTTACATAGCAATGGGAAGGTGAATATGACAGATGGGCGCCCAGACGTACAGGCGACACGCGAACGTGGAAATACGTAACTAACTTTGCAAAACACCTCGTTTTAAATGTTCACATTACGCTTTGAGAATAATTGTAAAAAGAATAATACAAGATTACTTATATTATGCTCAATTTATTATTAAAATATTGAACGTTAAAAAATCGATTTAACTTTATTAAATTATATCTGCAAATGATAGGCATAGAAGTGTGTAAAGGTAACTTTGTTTGAAAGTCACATGCATAATGAAATATTGGCTGTACCTTTGGTGCAATTAGACTTTTGGTACAATTGCTTTAATGTCAAGTATTTTTCCTTCCGCTATCGAGTTCCTATTTCCAGCTCGGAAGGCAGTTACAAAAACAGCCCTTTCAATCGACATTTCCAACGAGGAAGTTTGTATGTAGTAGCGCCATTGCTACCAACGAAAACTCTTAATTAGCTTTAACAATTGAGGTGTGACTTTATTGTGCAAAACATTTCTGGTATGAATTTATAATAATCGTGAAAATATCTCGGTCCATTCGTATTTTCCCTGGCAAAACGAGATCCACGGGAAAGACCCACTAACCAGAGGAGATAGTCTACGTCTTATGATGTAACTAAATTTTGTTAACGTCAGTTTCAAATTATTGATTGTGATAGGTTTATCCAATGTTACCTGCGATACATATCTGGTAGAAATAAAACATCTTGTTTTTAAATGTTTCTAATAAAACTTTTCAGATGTCAGCATTTGTAAAGTTTTATTAGTGAGAGTACTCGTGACGTCTCCGGAAATATAACTCATTTGAAAATGCATGAGGCAGTGGGGTGAAAACACAATTCTACCCGCTGTGATTTATACATTTATTTCAAAGACATCTTTGTCTATAGAAGCTTCATTTCAAGGAACGAAACAAAATGCGTTGAATGATATTTTCCTTATGGGTGGATCTCCGCGGTGTAAGTGTTATTGAGACGGACAGCTCTGGGGCGAGTTGATAGCCTGTAATTAATACGCGAGTTCGCATTGACCCCGTCCCGCAAATAGACGTGAAATTACACAGAAACGCATGAAAACTTAACATCGTTAAACTTTGCCTTGTATAGTGTTAATGTAACGTGATGATTAAATAGTGGTAAATTACGAACTTGATTCATCTCCCTTTTTGATGAATAACCTTTTTAATGATCTTCGTAGTGTCCAACAGTACTCTTTAGTAATCAAATTAAACTAACTTGTTTAACTCATGTAACTACAAAATAATATTATTGATTATAAAATATAGATTAACAATTGCTTAAAATAATGATCATGAATTGTTTTTTTTTATGTTCATAATAAAATTGGCCATTTTGAATGAAAAACATGAACAAAAGAAATCACCGGAAAAAGACAAACTAATGTTCTTGTCACTTTTGTTTCTTCTTTGTAATAACGAGTATGTTCTCCTCTCTTAGCAATACACTCCAGAAGCCTCGTATGCATACTCTGGATTAAATTCCTCACGTTTCCATCTGGACTCACCTCCACCATCTTTTAAAGCGTCAATCAGCTGCTGTTGTTTGTAGACCCCTTGCTCATTCTCTCTGACTCTTCGTTTCAATTCGTCCCGCAATTGTTCGATCGGATTCAAAGCCGGACTGTTAGCTGGCCATGGTAACACCTCAATATGTGTGTGCACGGGCATTATCATGCATCAGGATGAATGCAGGCCCCACTCGCTGTGCAAATGGGATCACTTGAGGCCTGACGACGTCCACGATGTAACGTTCTGCAGTTATGGTACCCGAATTTGAAATGATGAGGTCAGTTTTGCCGTGTAAAGTAATCCCACCCCAAACCATTACGTTGGGACCACCGAAACGGTCAACTTCGTAAATGCAGGACTCCGAAAACCGCTCGCAGCTTCGTCTCCACACCCTAACAAGCCGATCATCATTAAGAAATTTTACTTTGCTATCGTCTGTAGAAAGCACCTTGCCCCACTGATTAATACCCCAGTTCAAATACTGAGAATCTTAATCGATTTTCACGTTGATCCCTGCTCAGAGGAATTCGAACAACTCGTCATCTTGACGCAATCGATTACGTATAGTTTGATCACTGACATTGGTACCCGTTGTCAGTCGTAGGTGGTGTTGTAACTTGCGGGACGTTGCTGTAGGATCACGACGAGTAAGTAGTCGATGTACCGATCCTCATGAGTCGTTGTTATGCGAACTCTACCTGAACCAGGTCTCCTGGCAACACTGCCAGTGGAAGCGATTCGCCACTTTTAAGCGATTCCATACATTTTGGACAGCTCATCGAGAAAAACCCAACTGCAAACCCACGTAACGCTGAGAACGTCCTTCTTGAATCATAGTTATGGCTCTGGTTGCAGTAATTGTATCCATGTGCCTTCGTACTGGTGGCATACTTAACGAGAGATGATCAATGAATCAATTAAAATTGAAAAAATATTTTTTTTTTTCTAAAATAACCGAAACAAGTCTTAATTTGTTCCCATAAGACAGTCAAAGAAAAACATAAGAATAACATCAATTCTTTTTTTCTTAAAATGATGGCCAATACTTTCAAATTAGAAACACGAATACATAAAATAAAAAAAGGCATAAAACAGATCAAACACCAAAGAGTTCGTAATATGAATATAATGCTACTTATCAGTTACTTTCAGTTTACTAAATTGTACTTAAATGTAAATAAACTAGTGGCCTTTATTTTGTTTTGAGTAGTAGTATGTATACTATGCCTGAGTTATGGTTATATTTTTCAATGAAAATAATCCAAAACGGCTGCAACGTTTTCTTGAAATTTTCGGGCCTATTACATTTACCGAGCGGAAGATGTCAGACGCCGCAAATGCAAAAGCGTACATTAACAAGCTAGTTATTATTTGTTCTGAACTCTATATTATCATTTTCTAGCAGAGAAAAACCTGCGTAGCAATAACTGAGGATGAAGAGATATCAGCAGGTAAATAAGGTTAGGACATTTTACCACAGAATCCCCATGGTAGGCTGCTTAGCGATACATAAATAATGATGTCTAGTACCGTTAGCGTTTGTCAGTGAATTGTATATCTGATGGACAGGGCCCAACGGAGGTAACGGTCTGCACAACACAATGCCGTCGCAGCTCGGGGGTGATACAGTTAGGCGCGCTGGCGCTGGCAGGCGGCACGGCGGGGCGGGAAACTGAATTACTACATTGAATACAACATAATACTATCTGTAATGTCCGTTACCTTTAATGTTGTTTTACGGATATCCAGCATCAGCTGATGGTATGGTTTGCTCATATGCATAGTCATTGTATACATGCTTGCTAGTATCTTAAACGCGAGTTACACGGAAATTAAACGTGATATTATATGGAATCAAATTTTTGTACATGTATTTACTCACGTTCCACTAATGTCTTATACCACTGATGACTTGCTTAAAATATAAAGGGCCCCAGCGACCGAACCACGTAGATATATTTTACAATGTTACATATGTATATACATATAATATGTACATCATATTCATAGAATTATGTATGTGCGTAGAAATATTAATGGTTCCCTAATTGGGGTTAGGCAGAGAAGGGAGCGCCACATATCACAACCCTTTCGTAACTGTCTTGCCTCCTCCACATTCATAACGCTAAATCAAAGAAACGTACGCGATTAATTCTAACTGTATCATAAGTCAATTGCTTTTGTCTTTCTCGAACATACCCTTCATTCTAACACATTGTTGCCTCTTTGAAATTGAATGAGCTTTTACTTATATCCGGAAACAGGCAAGCGTATGTATATAATTCGTAACTGGCAAGTTCATGAGTTAAGAACGCTGCAAGTTCGCAGATTACGGAACAAAAGGAAATAAATAAATGTAACAAATTTGACATTTCACATTATTTACGAGCGCAATTTGCAACAAGCGTTTATTGAGGAAATATCAAATAACAAAGAGTATGTAATTTTTCGTTGTTTCCCGCTTCCTCGGAATTATTAAATAATTGTGGAATAAAACCGAAAAGTACTTTAACAAGTATCTTGTGAGTTTTATAACTTTATTATCCCGAATGGTGGCTGGATATTTATTAGAATTCATCAACATCATCAACTAGACCACTGCTGGATATGGGCCTCCCCACATAGAGCGCCATACTTATTTTGGTTATACGCTTAAATAAAATTATAGGTTCGGAGTTTCGAAAAGCACTTATAATAGATGTTTATGTGTCTTGGTTATACTTAATTGCGGGCGATTTGGCAAAGTCCGTTCTTGCTTGGTAGATATTTTTTTTAGAATACAGTTCAGATCTACAATTTCGTGTGGGATGCTGGAATATTTGCCTTCTTCGGAATTGTCTTGGCCGGTGTCGATTAGTGCAAGTTAAAAGGGGTCGATATTATTTTGCTTGCCTTGAAAATAGCATAAGATCAGTCCTTCATTGTGAATGGATTAAATAATGACTATCTGTAGAGAAATTGTTCAAATGGTGCTCTTGATAGGAATCATTTTCCAACTGCAAATAGCAAAGAACCGTTTGCAATTTATATGAACATTCGTTTCTTACATACCGCTATTTACGTCAAGGTTTATTTAATCTATGCGTAAATTTGGCTGTACTGTATAGACATCTAGTCTACCAGTCCTGTAATGTTCTAGAAACTTCTCGTTAGAAGTTAAAATGCCGTGGAACTTTTAAAGCTGCTATGTCCTTGTTCCGTAGTGCTATAAACACAATTAAAACAGTGCAACATTCGAGTATCAAGGTCGTTGGTGCGGAATTATTTAATATTGCCGTCGCAATCGGAAACTATTCACTCTATGTAATCGGTAAATATGTTATATTCTATTAGGATTATACTTACTTTGTGATAATGGGATTGACGTTGTCTGCTTGTTCTGCATTCGAAGCGTTGATTTTAACTTTAAAATAAACCTTAACGCTGTTGCCTCGCAGAACAGTCAGCCATACGGAAGATAATTTATAAGTTTTATTTCAAAGGAAGTTGGGGTATCCTTAAAAAATCAACGATAAAGACGATTAATGAAAAAACGGAAATCATTTAACTATTCTTACTAACGTAGTAATTACAACCAATAAATCGCTTTTTAGTATTTTCTTAGAATTTACTTACTATCACGACTAGTGATATAATGATGTACAATAGATCCACAGAATCGATAGGATCCTTATAGCCTAGTAGCTATGAAGATCATGAGCAAAGTTTTCTTTCTTTGTTGCCTTTCTTTGTTGTAGTCAGTTAAGTAAAGGTAATTAACACTTTCTTCATTCTAGATAGAAACTGCATGCAAGTCGACTCCGAAAATATGGAGCTTTCCTATTCGAATGTGAATACAAATTTCTCATTGTTATTTTTCTTTTGCAGGTAAGGCAATGTCTTATAAACGGGTGGCATCCTTTTCAAAGCGGAGGTACGTGGGTAAATCAGTAATCAACTTAAGTAGTCGATAGTGAATGAAAACGTGGTATGAAACTTGCAGGCTGCATGCCTGTTCACCTGGCAAAACATTTGACTCTTCTCTTGAATAAAGACATAAATAGACACTATTTTTCGCATTTATAATAAGAATTGATATGTTATTCTAAAATAATATATCAATTCTTATTAATAAGCTAAATCGTCGCATAGCAAGCATGTACCGAAGTTTGCACAGTGTTGGCTTTTGGTCACAACGCGGTCGTTTACCCGGCAGGTACTTACGCATATACTAGTGTCAGAAATTAGTCAGACATTTGTGTACTTGTAGCGTGACGCGATCGTATGATTTTGGCCCCAACCGCAGTCCACTGCTGATAACTTGTATAAACATTAGCTTTATGTTAGTCATTCCATAAACATTGCGAAATGAAATGACATCATGAGGTTCGGGATGATTGATTGTTACCTTTAAAAGTATTTATTATTCGAGACGGTAACGTAGTGGTTGAAGAGATTTGCTTTGACATTTGGCGATATTCATTTGTTCAGTACATTGTTGGAACGAAATTCCATATCGCGCGTTGCGAAGGGAGGCTACATGAAAAGTTGTCACGATACTTTTTTTTTTAAATAATATATATTTAATTGATCAAAGTATGAACCATTGCTTTCTACGTACTTTTGCCATCTCATAAGTCGTTCATTGATCCCTTTACTAAAAAAACCAGTCGGGCGGGGAATCAATAAAATCTTTGAAGGCGACGATTTAGCCCCATATGAGTTGAATTTTTCCCTTGGCAAAAAGTTATTCAAATTTCGAAAAAAAGTGGTAATCTGTTGGAGCAAGGTCCGGGGAATACGGAGATGTCTTAGACCTCCCAATTGAAGCTCTTCTAATTTGTTAGCCGTCTTTTGCTCAGTGTGTGGTCTAGCGTTGTCGTGAAGCAGCAGTGGTGTGGAGTGATTGACCAGCCTAGGGTGTTTAGCCGCTAGCATTTTCATCATGGCTTGCAATTGCTGACAATAGACATCAGCCGTAATAGTCTGGTCAGATTTGAAAAACTGTAATGAACAATAACGGCAGTGGTCCTTTTGGGGCTAATTTTAGCTCGGGGCAGGATTTGGCTTACTGGCCAGTATCCTCCTCATCCTCATTGCGCTGAGCGTTTTTCATCAATGGTAATGATTCGCTTTAAAATACCTTCATTATTGTGTCAGTTTAGTAATGTAACGCAGCAGTCGACGTGCGTTTGCCGGTTTGCTTCAGTCAATTCGTGAGGTACCCACCTTTCAAGATTTTTAATCTTCCCAATTTGCTACAAGTGATTTAAAACAGCTTTATTTTGGTTCAACTCGGACGTGGTTTGCGATGAATCCGATTCCAAAATAGCCTTCAACTCTTCATTATCAAATTGGGTCTCAGGCCGTCCACGGGGCTTGTTCTGGAGGTTGAAATTTCCAGAACGAAAATGGAAAACTTAAATTATAGCCTATATTTTAAGTCTTCCATTCTGTTAAATGAGTGACGTAAACAGAAAAAAAAAATAAGAAAAAGAATGAATGACGGTCATCGAAGCACAAATACATGAGTAAATAGCTGTACAAATTTGAATTTGGATTCCTTACCAAAGAGGAGAAATTCGTGATTAAAGTGATCAGTACGAAAAATCCCAATTTCATATTATGTAAGGACCTAATATAAATGTACATGTCCGGGATGGATGGTAGTAGCAGGACATCGGTCGTCTTGGCGTTCATTGCAAGAGGCTTATGTCCAGTATTGGACCGATAAGGGCTGATAATGATGATGATATATATGTGTATGCAAGTCCATAAATAGAATATGGAATCAATATCTTAATAATGTGTGTGGACTTACCACAACCACGTAAGCTAGTCCTGTGTAAATATGGAATCAATATCTTAATAATGTGTGTGGACTTACCACAACCACGTAAGCTAGTCCTGTGTAAATATGGAATCAATATCTTAATCTTGTGTGTGGACTTACCACAACCACGTAAGCTAGTCCTGTGTAAATATGGAATCAATATCTTAATAATGTGTGTGGACTTACCACAACCACGTAAGCTAGTCCCGTGTAACGTACTGAGCCAAGACAGTCGTCATAAAAATTCATAATTCATTGTCTTCGTCTGATACACATGACTCTTGCCTCTGTGTGTATACCCACATAATTATATAATACCATATACGTAAATGAACTGTGAATATTGTGTTGAATTCCTTTTTTATTCGTTGATATGCATACATAAGATTTTACACTTTTGGCTGGCTTTAAAGCTGTGACCGCCGTCTTGGCATTCCTACGTTACCATTGCGCGAATCAGTCGTCAAATAGAAATTGGCAGAAATTATGACTGATAGACGATTTTGAAATGATATGATCGGATGATAGTGATATTATTTTTTACATACTTATGGTTATTGCAATAAGAACAAAATCAGTGTATATATTGTATTAATAGGAACACTAGTCTAAAAGAGATATTTTAGTCATCATTTACAACAGTAAATGTAACAGCATGCCGAAAATCGGTAGTAGTGTAGTCCTAAATCTTGGGACAATTAAGAGACGCTTTGCAAGACGCAAGTAAATTGTAGACCGTTGTGATGACCTTGCGTGGTACTAGATCTTAATCTTTGAACTTGGAAATCTTTGAACTCGGAATGGCGACGCAAAGTCTGATTGACGTGTTGTATAACGATTGACGCATTACATAAGTGTTATGTATCTTACATCGTGTAGAACAAAAGAGTATGAGATATGTATATCGTCGACCGAATGGCGCAGTGGTATCATAGCTGGGATAAGAGTGTATGTGCCAGAGGTTGTGGGTTCAAATACGGATCAGGCCTACTCTAGTACCCGTGACATAAGTCTTTACAATACTTAGCACGGGACTAGACTAAAGTCGTGCAATAAGTGCATGGATATTTAAAAAATGCAAAGAAACAACAGTGTCAGCAGAAGGGCCAGACGATGGTCCTGGCTACAGTTGCCTTTGTGCCCAAAACAACTCCCACTTACTATAGTGTTTTAGACCTGATGATAATCCAAGAAAATAATTACAGACAAAATAGCGAATATTTTCTATGAATGCCTAGCCAACTCCGGTCTTCTACAATTCGCATCCAAGCAGAAAACTACTCAAAATCAAGTAATATCTCTTTGTAAACGCATCGCATATCCAGGTCTTATTTTGATTTGGGCTAAGGGCCACCGGAGCTTGTATTAGTTTTTTTCCATCACTTATCATTAGACAAAACCAGTGTAATGCTGGACATATGTCACTTAGAATGAACGATATAAGTCGTCTTACACAAACAACCTAAAACGTATTCTGCCCGGCGATCAATTTCACACCTGGTCGATGGTCTACAAATGCTATCATCATCACACTTCCTTTGCGTCGACATAAGACATCCCTAATCATAATAGGGATATCCTGGAAAATTGAATCCAAGCTCTATAAGTCGTCGCCTGAATTGTGAGCGCATATGCACCACATGCCCAGCAGTGATGTGGCTCTGCACGATGGTGCATTATTCTGCGATAGTTTTAGTGTTAACCACAATTAATACCTAACTAATAACCAAAATACGTGAAATTAAGGAAGTGACAAGTCGATCGTATAAATAGGTGGCGAATTAACTGGTCCAGAAATAGCTTGTTTACGCCACGCGTAGGCTCCGCGCCAACGGACACCTGAACCGTACCATATTCTTTTGGCACTTACAATGATTTTAAAATTTCCACACGCTTTATATACCTATAAACATCATCAACATGGATCTTTCCGCTTGCAAACAAGATCGCGAGTGGCTAATTTATTGAACGCCTAAATGGCTAATTCTTTGTAACACTTTCCACTAAACGTAACAAATTCATAGGAATAATTTTCTGCTTAGCGTCACCACCTGCCTTCGTCGGTCCTCCGATGAACATGCTCTATCTTTAATCAAACACCGCAAAGTTTTACCTAACCCTATCTCTTAAAATAACAATACGTTTTTCTAGAGGAGTCAAATGAGCAGTCAAAGTATTTTGATGACTACCTCCACCCCTAGATATTCGCTAGATTGTTGTGCCGTTCTCTTTCTCTCCGGTGGGTTGCATTTCCCCGATTTCAATGTCCGTTGTGATTCATCGCAGTTTCCCCGTAATCTGTGCGCTCAGTATATATGCGCTTGCGACGATTGTTTTATGTCGAAACAGCAATGTGAAAAGGTCGACACCTGGAGATTCCCAGCGACAATGTCGCTCGCGGCAAGCGTCAGGGGATAACCCGCGTAGTCAACTTTAATTCATTCTTAAGTTGACACAGTGAGTTAATCGAATGGCTTCTTTCTTTTTTCAATTCAGTCTTTCGATCATTAGTAAATATTTGCACGATTATAAATCTATAAATCTGACCTTTGGTCATCTTGACCTCAAGACATTGTATTTAAATCAATGTCACTTTTGTTCGTGCAGATTAAATTTAGACTCCCGACAATAGACAATTGTTCACCAGTCGCTTTATTATCTGTCGTAGATTTGACTACAGATAATAAGGCGGGTGGAACACTTGGTAACCACAACTGTTGTGACTCACTCGATGTGTTAGCTCATGGATACAACCCAAAATGCCTGGTGCGGTGCGGTGCTGATAAGTAAATAAAAGGGTCGGCGTGAGACTTTCTATGAAAAGGAACTTTTCGATTTCAAATCATGCCAGTGTTAGTTACTACTGGTTGGCGGCGGCACTGCACTCGCCTCTACAGTTCATCGGACTAGCGAAGACTTCAGTGACTCCTAGCTTAGGGAGACAGGCCAGTGTTAGACTAGCGAGCGGATTTTTATAATGTGCAAATTTTGATCACTTGGACTGTTTTAGTGGTAGTATGGAGACCACGTACCCGGACATATCCACGCAAACGAGGTACGTAGCACCTACTACATTTGCTACGTGGTTAATCCAGCATTGAGGCCTTCGGGTGGATGGAGTAAAGGAGAGTAACACATCGGCGTAGTGTACGGTCGTGTCGATATTTGGCCTAATCTATAGCTGTGTCGCCTGAACGCGTATGTGGTGCCTTTCCTTTTTTATTTCTCTCTTAGAAATGTTTATCACATAGTTTTTTTTATTATTCAAAGTAATAGAAGTATTGAAAGTGTCGTTATTTAGGTACTTGCAAAGGTGATGGCCTGAACATGTCATGATAGCAGTTTTATTGTTGAAATTTATTGCTCTCGCCATCAGCCTACATTATGTACATTGTAGGTAAGTATGCAGTACAAGCGTTTGTGAGCAACACATTCTTTATAATACCCCCTGTAGTTTAAAGAAATGTGGCTGTTCAACATGAAAGAAATAACAAACGAGGAAGCGGAACCATTTGGTGACTACCAACGGTCATAACATCCGCATATGTAGTCGAACTGTCCCATCTCTTTGATCCCATACAGTATTTCTTATGTTCATATTTCATCACATAGAGTAGGTATTATCATGGTTATGACTATAACTCAATCCCATTAAATCCTTATTTAACCGTGTGACTAACATATATTATATTATAATTACGTATCAATTAATTACATTAATTTCCATTTTCCGAACGGACGAGAGTTGTCTGCATCAAATTTCGTGACTAGTGGATTATTGGGGAATGTAAAGTTGTGACTGGGATGAGTTATTGTCAAACTCGAAGATTGTGTCGTAACCTCGCGCTAATTAGTAGGTAAAGGGGTCACAGCGCACGCGATAAAACTTTGCAGCAGCCATCTTTGTGGAACCTATCTGTATTACCACATGTGACCATATCTTGGCTCTAAACGGGACATCAATTTATATAAGACCCAGAGCAAACTATTTTAAAATTTATGGCAGAGAAATTTTAAAAAGTATTGTTTAGAAACTTTTACCTACCCTTTTATAATTTTGAAATTAAAATGCATAGCTGATGTTCATTTCAAGTATAAATCAAAATCTTGACTTTGCGTTTTGCTGGCGGGCCTTCCAACATAAACGAGACATTATTTTGCGTATTCAGACTTACGGGAACAGATTCGATAAACAGGACGATCCCGTTCAAAATGGGTCGTGTCGTCACCTCAGCCTTATCGTAACTGTTTACATTGACTCGGCTTGTGTGGACACTGATAACGATGTTCTGTATTGTGATTGTTCCGTGTTGCGAGAACCCCGCGCTGCTGCTGTACCCAGAAGCCCCGTTTCATTCCCCGATGTATGTAGGGAGGGATGCGGAAATAAAATTTGCATTCTCGGTAAGGCTGGCTCAGAGGGCATGTGTAGTACGTTATTTTTATTTAGTGTTTTAATGCGTCGTGGCCTATTAATAAGACTGTTCAACCACAGCACATAAGGTCCCGGGTTCCAAAACCTGTTATTGTTTTGCAATTTTTATTAACATGCCGATGTCGGGCAGTTGGCGGTTTTACGCCCCGGAGAGCACGTTAAGCCGTCTAATTTGTCACCGTGAGTATAGGAATACTGTCCCATCGGAACAGCAGAACGCGGGAATAGAGCACTTGTGCAGTAGGCACATTATTTATTCTAGATGTTACTTGTTAATTAATTAAAAAAAAATTAAAGAATATGCTATCATAATTTGCATTTTCCGCAATGAAATGGGTAATCTCGTTATGTCTAAACGTTACAGACTTGTCGTTCGGAGACTGTGGGTAATGTATATTTGAAATTTGATTATTTTATTAACCGATACAAAATGGTCCACTACGATTTGGAAAATTGAAATAATGAAATGCTCTGGCACGACCGGAGAGAGTTACACCTCGCTCGTACGCTACCGGTGCTTGATAACAGCTATGCTTTCGCGTTTCGTGTGGTCTGTTAAGTTCCTGTGGTCTATTGGACGGGACGAAACAAGGCAACAGGTCTACAAAACAATTATCAGGATGTCTATGGGCGTCAGTTATCGTCAAATTAATCCGATTGCTCGTTTTCCTCCTTATACTAAGCTACAAGCTTTTTAAGAACCAGACTAGGTCACTAGTGTATAAATATTTTGAAGAATTGAGCTCCGCAGCCGGCGGGAGACGTCTCAGGTTTATGTAAAATCAACCTTTTTAACACTGTGATAGTAAATCAGTTACGGCTCGGCCGCGTGTCAACTGTGCACGTCGGCGCCGATAGCGCTGTGTGAGTTGTGATAGCGCAACTGATTGGTAACGTGTTTTCGATTTTAGTTACACATCCACGTGTTACCTTTACTTTTCATAAATTACTTATATATAGTGTGAAAACAATACACACACTAACTATTAAGCTTAAAACCTCAATATATTAATCTTATGTATACAATTCTCGTGTTACAATGTTAGTTACGTCTCCGGAGCGGGTTTACCCATTTTTTCCAAATTTTAATTGCACATTCAGCAGGTATGAGAACCCGCTACATATAATTTTCATACCCCCAAGTAATAAGGGATTTACACCCAACCCGACAAAACAACGTTTGACGGGGCAGCTCGTATTATTATAAATAAGACATTTGTCTTATTGACATTCGTTCACG
Source organism: Eumaeus atala (assembly GCA_017140195.1). Classification (NCBI taxonomy): domain Eukaryota; kingdom Metazoa; phylum Arthropoda; class Insecta; order Lepidoptera; family Lycaenidae; genus Eumaeus; species Eumaeus atala. Next base: position 252,148 of record JAFELO010010470.1, on the reverse strand, counting down.
CATCAACTACAAGGTGGATGAAATTAAAATCTGGCTCATGTACTTGTGTGACACAATATGGCGCAACTTAAAAATACTTTTCTTACTTTCTTTTGAAATCATATTATTCTTCCAGCCGCAACAAATAATTAAACACTGGTACCTATCAACCTATTGTGACTCCTCGTTGGTGACAGGATTGAAGTCCGCACATAACATTATTTACATCTCAAATGTTTTCATTTAGGCAATATTTACTCTCATAAGTAAATAAGTCAGTAATGGCTATAAATTTGCGTAGGTGTTAGGTATAATAACACGGAAAATAAACATAAGGGGTCAGCGTGTGTCATTATAATCTCATCTCCGCGCTATCAGCTGGGTCTTGGGTCGGCTCATCTGCGCGGATACGACGTCAGCTGATCCGTGCGATGATCGCGGCCATTACTGGTGTAACGTCAAGCCGGTGTCGCAACGACGGCGTTAATCTTAACTGCTTTGCTACTATGGCCGGGGTGCCATGCACGTTTCGCTAAAAGTAAACTAACACACATCGGAGTTCATTTGTACTACACAGGCTTCATACTCTCTATGCGTTTCATGAGTTTAGAAGTCACTCGGTGTTCTCGTAGCCAGGACAGAGACTAAATGGGGGCACAAAAACTCCGATTATGGGGGCCCAAAATATCCGAGTCTCAGTAATATAAGAAATGCGAATGTTTGGATGTATGGATGTTTGTTACTTAATGACGCTAAAATTGCTGATCAAATTTTGTTGTAGGCGTAGCTTATACCAAAATACGCTAACTTTGGCAGTCCTTGCGGACGGAGTCGCTTGCAACAGCTATCTCGAACGAAAGTCCTCTATAAATTGATAAATTATTTAACGTGCACCTTCGTTTGATGCGTTTATCAATAAGGACGACTGGTGAATGAGAAATTTGACTATCACATTAATACACGATATATCAGGCGCGTAACATATAAATGCACACATAAAACGAGTTCTTCAGAATGTTCATAAGTACCCTATGTGACATGTCCATCCCGAGAATATTTGTCGCTGAATATTTGTCGTTGAATGTTGACTGTTCAATTCTACATATTTATTTCTCTCAGTAGTTTAGAAAAATATATTTGTAGAAATTGCCATTGTTCTTCGCCGGAATTGAACTAGAGAACCCTAGCGGCTTGCGTTCCTGTCACCTGTGCAGATCCGTTATTTTTACAATAATTCAAGTTTTTATCTCTGAAATTTTTGAAACATTTCGATATATTATAGGAAAAAAGGACTACTCAACAGAATAAGGTTACTTTAATGACAAGTCGCGTTATATCAGTAAATTGGAGTAAGTCAGTATGGCATCATAATCACATATATTTACATGTGATTACATTACATAATAACTTCTCAATTCAGAATAATATTTGTTACCCCACTAACCTACATCCCCTTTTTTATTTTCTTGTAGCGAATGTTGAATTATATCCTGAACACAATCTTTATAAGTTTTACATTGGAACTGGAAGTCATTTATATCGTACGGTGTGGCTAAACAGTACCTGGTTTATCACCCTCCTGAAGTGACAGCTAAGTTGTCACGCTTTGTAGGGGCTGTTGAGCATACTCAAGAACCGCACAAAACGCACGGATCACCAAAATCCTTAATAAGGGGCTCGAGCCCAGCTGCTTGTAAACTCTAGTGTTGCGCAAATCTCTTGAGGAAATAATTATCAATATTCTTTTGGTATACACATTATTTTTAATTTCAGAGTACATTATTTTGTTTATTCTTCCTCATCATCATCATCCTTTGTCCACTACTTTCAACTCGAACCGGCTACCACACGGATGTCGTTTTATAAACTGACTACATATAATGTAAAATATTTATGTAAGTACTTTTGGGAGGTAGTGTTATCGTAGCTGATATGGTCCGGTGATGGCTGGGCATTCGCGTGGGGCAAGGCTAAGTAAGCTCTGTTGTTGTAGGTATGTAGAGGCACCCACCGTTGCCCAAGCCTTCTCGTGGCGTTGGGGCTCCGTAACCTAGGGTGAATCTAGTCACGTTTGACGCAACCAATCGAACCTAGGGGGCTGCTCTTTGTACCCCTCTAATAAGATTTGGGGAGTATAGAGCTGAAGGGAACGCTTCTGCGTTTGGGACAAGGGGCGAGGATGGGAACCTCGCCCCATTGTAGCCCCAAAATTGGTCAATCCTAGCCGCCTAGGTGCCCCCATGATTTATAGTTCGGGAGCACTTCACAAAATGCGGTAATTCTGGCACTGGTTATATTTTCATTGGGTATTTCCAAGCCACACCACTGGGCCTCACCCAGTGTAAAAAAAGATGTTCATAAGCATTACTCATCTGACTGTCGTTTGCCCACTTTATGCTATATTGTTCCGTTCCGCACGTTTATCGTTGATCCTAGAAGTGTGTCGGTCGACCTCGTGCCGCAGCTGACTCCCTCCCCCCTCGCGCCTGTTACGGTTGTTGCTAACGAATGTGTTTACTGTGGGCTCCTGCTCGTGTTGTGCAACCGTCGATAACAGCGCGCGCCCTTCGTTCATTATCAACTTGGTTCACTTTGCGGTCACCAATACTCTTGTGTTTGTTTGTTTTTCTTCTTTATTGTTCCTGTTTATTTGGTTTGAATGGCCGTGAGATTGATTGAACTGTTAGTAAGAGGCTGTGTTATGCTCCTTTGCATCTGAATTGGGCCACCGTAAAGTGACAGAGCGAGTTTGTGTGTATATAGAGTAGCCGGTTGGATGGGAGGTGGAAAGGAAAGCAACGAATGTGCATGGTAATAATGCTGACATGTAGATGGTCGTCATAGGGCTCCAATTACTCGCTTGCATCCAATGAAAAAATTACAAATGATGGGGGTTCAAGAGAACATGTTTTGTAACGCAATGTTGTGGATATTCGAGGAATCCAAATTTAACACGACGAATCTGGATAAGCATTACGCGTATGTAACCCACTTCAGCGCAACATTACCCGCTGTAAGGATGACTTCGTCAATAACAACTGCATCTCACTCAATGCAGCACGACTTTTTAAATGTTATTGTATAATATCAAAAACAGACATGGCTATTTTGGTAGCGCACCCATAGATAATAATAAGAAATATTAGGTCTAGACACAATAGATAGCGTCTCTCCGATTCGGCTGAAATACAGCGATAGCATTGCTTGGGTCTTCGTGTAAAATTATCAGGGAACTAACGACTCTCACCGGCGGTAAATAACTTGGGACAAGGGCCGCCGAATTATACATTCAAACCGTCCTCGAGTTACGCTCTATTCAATGAAAATCGCACGAAGATCCGTTTAGTAGAGATACATATACATAAACGAAAGATTAGCCAAGGTGCCGTTTATATTAGTTTACATTATTCGTTTGTAAGTTCTTACGGGTCCCGTTTAGTCTCCTACAAGTCCATTTGTTCATATGATATAGATTACTTATCCTACGTCCACTACTTATGTTATGAAACTAAAGCAATGTGATTAGTTTCCTTATTCTATTTTTCTCGTCATAAATTTCTAATGGATTAATAGTGTAGCAGACGGAGGCCGTCGTCCCATTAGCTCGAAGGCCGACCGGCACTGCAGCGCCCCTGTCGCGGCCTTCGCCGTATTTTTACTATCCTCATCGATTGTCTGGCCTACTAGCGTACGTGACCGGTCCACTGATACTTCGACGTGATTACCCTCACTAGTCACTGTACCTATCTATTACTAATATAATAAAGCCTTTTTTGTTTGAACGCAATAAAACTACAACTAAGATTTGAAATATTCTTGTGTATAACAGCTAAATTATTCATAAGGACCGATAGGACCGTAGTTACGCCGCTGAAACCGCGGGCTGCTAGTACCTTATAAATAACATTAAGCCGAAGAAATTCGACAGCATTGCTGTCACTATGTAGGTTCCTCTTGCTAACATAGCGCCGCAGTTATATTGCTTCTCAGACAAATCAATGATTGTTACTCATTCATTTACTGTGAATATTATCAGTCGATGAGACACCGAGCTACGCCATGAACTAGCTAAGTCATAGACTGAAATGAGAGCTTACTATCCATAAAGGTTTTATTCCAAACCAGGCGCTAAGTAGGACAGGACTAGTAACTAGCCAAGCAACAAAGCGCCGGTTAACTGAAACGTTCACCCAAACTGTCTAAGTCTCTTTTCAGTATTTCATTTTCTTTCCGCGACAACAAAACCTGCGAATGATTGAACAATAAATAGAGTAATCGAACAATAAACGAATGGAATCGGGAATTTTTTAAAGAGGAACCCGATCAAATTGCAGTTATTTCGGTTTGCAGACGAAGCGGGGTTGCGCTAAGACGTCACATAGTTGGGTGTCAGGATATGTTTTATTTTTTTGATTAACAGGATATGTTAATCATTTCTTTTGAATCTGAAAAGGAGAGAAGATATTCCATATAGTAAACTGTTAATAATTATCAAGGTTCGGCGCCGAAATTAAGGCATTTTGGTTGCCAAGAGTTAAAAATACATTAATACAATACAATTAGTGTCTTCGTACACTTAGTGACTAAACATCCTTGTGTCTTCAGCCGCTATTTCTGAAAGATCCCGGATCTGCAGGCAACAGGAACCCTGCAGCTGGGCTAGGCGAAAATGCCAGACTTCTCAGTGCCTACGACCTCGTATCGAATGTGCACAAGGCAAACTACTATTGCCGGAAGCGTAAGATGTAGCAACCCCTCTACACCCCGTTCGTCGTCTGCGGCGGAAGGGCACGTATGCGGCATCCCCTCTCAACAGCACGACTTCTTCTGGGACATGACTATCCCGCAGAAGGAAGGCTATCACCTGATTCTGACAACGTTTTTCCCATCAGTGAAAAGCATACGTAACTTGCCCAATGAAAAATATAATACTCATTAATTACTAAGAAATTTATAATTTACCTAACGAGGAGATGTCACACAAACGTATTGTAATATCGCATGGTTCTACGGGCTGCATATGTCACCCCGTATGAAGTCACGGCAGGTGACATCATAACTTAGGTTATGTTTATTTGTGACGATGAAATAAATGTTTCTGTTATTATTTTACACGCAATCACTTTTTGTTACCGTGGACCGGCTATGTGTGGAACCATCTTATTGTCTATCCCGGTATTACGACTGTTGCTAATTTAAAAATTGTCATCTTATATATTGTTGTAAGTACCACACAGTCTCCAGATCTCAGCTGGGATCGTTGGCAGTGCGATAAATCGTTGGCCCAACAGGTGGAAGGGTTTAAGAAGGCTATACGAATCCTTTACCTTCAAACAACACATAGATGAAATAAAATATATTTTACTAAAAAATATTAGATGATAGACGTTGTCGTCGATCTTACGTGCATAAACCAAATTTCAGCCCAATCCGACATTGTAAAGTGGGTTAAATTCAGCTTGCAAGGTTACATTACACATGACAATCTATTACCGATCACGGGACCGTTGAGTGTAATAAAAGCTTGTAAAAAACAGCCAACTTGAACGTGGCACTCGCTGTCTGGAACCCTAGCACCTATTTGGCTATCTGCTGTTCACAAGTCGTTGCCCAGCCTATGGAATTTATCTATACCCTATCCAACGTATCCTTTGTGTGGTTTTGGATAGCATATCTACAATCGCTCGATTTATATGGCCAGCAAATACAATGCGTATTTTTAAACGTTCAATTACCAATGGAGTGCTATTTCCGTCGATTCTGAATCAGAAGTTCAGTCGCATATGAGTGACGTCACGGTACGTTACATCATTATTTTAATGGTACTGGCACGGTAGAACGGTATCTGCACGGAAATGCGAAACAATAATGATAGTTTTGAGCAAATTATGAGATAACTTATTAGACATCAATGTTCTAAAATGAATGGAGATTTACCTACTATTAACTTAAGTCATCAATACCGTTATCTATAGATATTATAAAACAAAGACCCTAAAGGCTGTCTGTATGTGTGTCATAGATTTTCTCAAAATCAACAAAACGGATTTTCATGTGGTAGTCATCCATGACTGTCCATGGGTGACAACCGTTCTATATCGATTCCCGAGGAACTTGTTAGTGTACAAAACAAAGCCGGGGCATATACAGTAAGCTTATATCTCTAAATATCCATTTCTGATATCAGGTGAGAGGAGCGGTTGTCCTGTAGTTGAATATTGTCTGCGTCTACTTACATCCCACTTATTCTGTCCTTGAATCATTTTATGTCCTTGGCGCGTATCTTAGGTAGACCGGATGGTGGTATAAATATATCGCAACAAAATATTTTTTATCGTGTAAAAAACGTTACAAATGTACGTTAGATCTAGTTGTTTCGGATTTAGGTAGAGGTAGTGCCATGCTGCATAGGAGGAGGTAGCGCCATGCATAGTGCATCATGCAACGGAATTGACACGGCACGACCGGGGAGGTACCTCTCGCTCACATAATATTGCCGTAAAGTGACATCTTCATTGTCGTGTTTCGTGCGGTTTGTGAGTAACCGTTGGCCTATTGGGAGGGGGGAATTGAGGGCAACGCACCGGCATACTAACTATGTGGATGTTCATGGGCGTCGGTAGACGTATAAAGGCTCCGATTTCTCGTTTGTCCCCCTATTCTATTTAAAAAAAATCGGCCTGAGCTATTATTTATGCATGATACTCTGAACTCCGTAACATGTTATAAAATGAAATACCACTTTCTAAACACCAAATTGCATCATGTCTAAATTTGGAAACTGCAGTCCACCGATCGGATTCCGATGATGTCATCTTTGATCCTGTTGGGTCGCTTGTGACTTTTATATCGAAGCGAATGTGCCTTTGAATTTAAACTTCGGTCACGTCATATTCCGTCGTCCTCATTGGTCGAAACATTTTTATAATTTCATTGAATTTGCTTTTAGGAATGTTTATAATTGTGCTTTAATTAACATAACCAGTATAACTATTGAACGTGCCTCCCAACCAAACGACTTGTTTACTTTAAAAATAGCATATATTTGAATGGATAAATACGTTTAATTTGAATGGTAAAATGATGTCAAGGTACACCTTTGATTACGAAAGGTATATTACTGAACCATACTCGTGTTTAACCAATTGTGTAATAAACAGTATATGTATATCTTTAAAAGCCAGAAAACTAGAGCAATCGATGTCACACGATGGCTTGCTGAGATAGTACAGGTGGCTTATCATACACCCACGAGAACGTAAAATAGTAAGGATAGAGTGGAGGCAGATTTGGAAACACGAAATGTTGCTCGAGGATCAGCTCTGCAGTAGCCGATTTGGAAATGGATGCAAGTAGAAGGAGATGGCCGTCTTAGCATTCGCTGATTGGGACCAGACTAGGCTGATTGAATGATGATGATAATAATAATAATATTACCTATGTTGATGGTACAACTAACTTATGTGCGATTAATGTCACATGAGACGAGCATATACGCATACACTTAAACGATTTCCCTGTGAGCTATGCAACTCTGTAACAGGATTAACTATTGTAGGACGCAACAAAGTAATGAATAGAACGAGACGTGTTAAAGTTGTGTTTTTGTTAATAATCTCTTGATACACGTAGGAGATAAAGCGGTATTGTAACATTTCGGGAAAATCGATTTTCGTGTCGTGGTTCCATTGTAATAAATTGGTAAACAAATATAAAGGTAAAGTAGATAAGATAGTAATAGCGTTGCCTCATAGCACACTTTGCAATGAACCTGTGAGATTGTTTTTAGTATCAGTACCTGTGGTGGTGACACGCGGCGAAACCTCTACTAGTCTCCATAAAAAAAGTCCCCAAGAAATAACTTTATAAAAAAGATGGTTGCTTCTTGTAGTGATATAACTATAGTGCACAACCGATAAACGATGTATTTTTAGCAAGCAGTCCCGACAGCACTTGTTCCGTCGTAATTGGAGTTTTTCTTGTCATGCTTCTGTGTTATGTTCATGGAGATAATATATAGATATCTCTATGGTTATATTACGTGGCCGAAGTATTGAACATTACTCGGCGTTATAGAGGTTTTCCAACGAATTTTGAATTAGTTAGTGATATATTCGTACCAACTTTGAAACCTACTCCTGTTGTATCCATACATGCGTTACGTCAGGATGACATATGGAGCTCTGTGTGACCATCCTAAGTGATGGACTCTCGGTGAGGAGTATTACGTGTATATCTTATACATACATACTACTCCTGGTCACACGCAGATGATCTGCGAGGGCTACGGGCACCGAGGCTAACCTCATAACCCGGGTTGGATCGCGAGGGGTCAACTATCCCTTCGGTAGCGGGGCCGCATTTCCGGGTTTGCCATCGTGGCTTATGGGCTCAGTGCGGGCCATTGTCTGCCCTATTGAACATGGCGCTCGACAGTCGAACCACAAACTCCTCCAGCGGCACTATCCGCAAGTAGCGACCGGCTCCCGTGATGACCCTTAGGAATATGTTTGCTGGACTTGCAGGCGTTTCCGCTGGGCCTGGGAGGTTAGCGCGTACCATGCGGGGGCGGCGTGAGGCGTGACCGGATATACGTCTTGTAAATCCCCAGTTTCGTCTGTGTAGGGAGTCCGGACGCTAGTACCGGCCACAGCAAAGCGTGGGCTGTTCTCGCCTGGTTGACTGCTCGGTCCACCTGCGAGCCCCTCCGCAGCGCGCGTCGATACTGTATCCGAGATACACGACTGGGGATTCCCAAGACATATCCTGGCCTCTGAACTTTAACCGCCCCGGCATGGAGCACCTCTTGCTGACATATAGCGCCGTCGTCTTATCCACGTTGACGGACATGCGCCACGTGTCGAGCCACTCCGGCAACCGGTCCAGCATGCGCCGCATGCGCCCAGTTGCGAGCTCTGGCTTACGGGACGAGGTTACGTAAGCGCTGTCGTCGGCGAACAGTGCGAGCATGACATCCACCTCACCCTCTCCCGAAGGATCGTTGAGTGTGGGGATGTCGTTAGTGTAGGCCGCGTACAGGCAAGGGGATAGGCAACTGCCCTGTGGCACTCCGGCACGTATGGCCTTCACCGAGGAGTGCCTACGCTCCACAGCTACCCGGAAGGTCCTACCTTCCAAGAATGACGCCACTAGTCTCACAAACGCCAGCGGGACGCCGGCGTCCACCAACTTGTACAAGAGTCCCGGGTGCCACACCCTGTCGAAGGCCTTCTCCATATCGAGAAAGACTGCGACAGAGTGTCTCCCCTTGTTCATCTCTACAGACAAGTGGTGGATCACCCGCGTCAGTTGCAACGTGGTCGAGTGGCCGCTCCGGAAGCCGAACTGTTCGTCCCTTATGGGAATGTACAGCTTCAGCCTCCGAAGCAGAAGCCTCTCGAACAACTTGGCGATGTGGGACAGCAGCCTTATCGGCCGGTAGCTTCCAGGCAGGCTTCGGGGCTTGCTCGACTTCGGCAGAACAATGACCCTCCCCTCTTTCCAGGTCTCCGGAAAGTGGGCCGTCCGGAGAATGCCATTTGCGATCTGGGTGAGAGCCACGGCTGCTCGCCTAGGCATCATCACCAGCGCTGTGGGGGGGATGTCATCGGGGCCTGGAGCTTTGCGCCTCGAGAGGCGAAGTGCGACTTCCCGCAGCTCAGAGGGGGAAATGAAATCCTTCCCGCTGAGTGGTGGGGTCGGGCTCTGAAGGAGCTCTCGAATGCATTCATACATGAGGAAACAATTACTACATACGAACTTTGGCCACGCCATATTGAAGGCAACATTTTAATAATTTTATCTAATTCTTACGGCTGTATCATTGTATCATTCTGAATTTTAATGTATATATAATTACGGAGTTTCACTCTTATTTACACTGGTTTTATAGTAAAAAGTTTTCATTTCTGCTTTGCAAAACCAGTGGGCAAATAAAAAGAAAAACATTTTTTATTCTTGATAAATCGTACAAAGTGGATATTGCAAAATCGGAAATAACGATCGAGGCGCAGTAGTTCTAATGGGTTCCATAAACAGTAGCACCTGTCGATTGACTCAGGTTACTGAATTTCTTAATCACGGCTGCGACATTGCGCCTCGTACCGTTTGCGTTAATCTGCATGCACCATGCTGTAGCAGATTATTAGCTAGAGAGCCAACTAGGGTTTCGTGTGTTTAGACTGTTATTGCACATGTTTCTATTTCTGTGAATTTGCAAACTTGTCAACGATTTGAACGCGAGCCAAAGTTTTGAGGCACACATTTTTCGCACGCAACTGTATCGACGATCACCCGAGCACAGCGCAGCTACGCGACACTTGTTTGTTTGTGCGCTGGCGGATGACGCGATAGCGATGTCGTAGGCACATTTACGTGATGTTGTTATAAGATGTCGTATACCGGTCTTGATAGTAAATTATAATGTGTTGATTATATAGTAATAACAATTACATATTTATCAGCTTTTAATATTTAGAAGAGACGGCGCTCCGAGCCGGGTATCGATACAGTCGGTAAATATGGTTTCATAATCCTCAGCATTTATCCGTCCACTGCTGGTTATCCTTGCTTACTATTAATAATCGCTATGATTTGTCGGGCGGTATACACTTTACTGTCAATACGGAACTTTTAGAACCCGTTTGAGAACACGACATTTGAAAATGACACATCTTGATAATGATTTTCGCATATAAGTCTATAAACATCAAAAGATCTGAAAAGCTACAACGTTTTCGGTTTTTTAAATAACGAACTGTTCTTTCATAGATCATTGCGACAGAGTCATTGCCAAGTAGCCCATACAGTGATGACTTATTCTTATATTGAAAGTAGTTATTATAGCCATCTGGCAGCTTTATATTCTTTTGTACGCAGGGCTTACGTCACGCCCCGCGACTCGGTTTTTATGTCTGCGTGGTACCGCTACCCGTCCTGCTCCACTGGTACGTCGTGTGCGACCGTCTCACTCTCGCTTTAGTGGCGACAGGCTGTCTGGTAGAGTCGGCGGCCGTACCGCCGCATTCAAACCACGCGGAACGCATTTTGCTCAACGCCATGCTACCCTAACATTCGACCATGATTTAGCATCGTTCATGACTAATAACCCCGGCAATTACCGTTTCTCTCTACAATACTAAGCTACACTATTTGAAGTCTTATTCAACGTACATTATATGCGTATTTTCCGTCAGTAAAAAAGTTTAGGTTGAGTATTTATGAGAAATTAAGCTTGGTAATTAATCTGTATGTAGTGTGCCAAGACCGACGAGTCCATCCCATCCTAGATGTTATACTGTCAAGATGCTATGTGTGACGTGATTAGGTATGAATTGGAGACTATATGTTAATTGACGAATGTACAAACGGCTCGTGTAAATTTGTTCGGTTTGTTTGTGGGCGTTCATCATCTTACAGTTACTTGCACGTCTTGCATGAAGCTCGGAAGCGGTGATTTAGGTATATATCTAATATCACATGTAAACTGTGTATGCAGTACCTACCTAGTCCTAAATAGACGCATGGAGCCATATAATCTCTCACAGAGTTCGGTTCTAATTAGCCTCTTCTACGTGCCACTCCAAGAGAGACTTCAAACTCGGACAATTGATAATGGTTAACATAACTTGTCGTCAGAATACAATTTTATTATATCTCTCCCAACATGTAATTTCCTTAAAAACGGTTGTTTTATAGTATGTCGCTCACCTGTGGAAAATCTGGAGGGTTTGTTTTTTTTTCTTGATCGCGCTATCAAGAACTGCTGATCCGATGTAAAGTACCAATATCTACTACTGTCTGCGTATATAGTTCCGCACACAACAGATTCTATAGAAACTTATTTTGATTTGATACTCGAAACCAAAATTCACCACGATAAACGACATTTAATATTAATATCACCCTTAGGTTATTTTGAAGTTGATTTCTATCGTGGATAATTGTTGGCTTTAAGATCATGTAAGTGGTAAGTGCCACCCCTAGCCCAGTTAGAATAGCCGATCAATATGCAATGAGTCGATTGTTATCACGCACACTTGTAACGCCTCTATCATGTTTACGATTTTTTTATATTACTTGTCCATATTCCACAAATACCTGTCAGCTACACACCTATTTATGTTTGCGTACCGAAGATGTCCGCCTATCTTTAATGTCATCAATTATCTTTATTGTTTTGACTCCGCCACAGCAGACCACAATCACTGAACTCATTAATACATTTTATGGATAGCTGCTACTATAGATTGCCATTGACGCCACCTGAAAAATCATCAGCGCTCACTTTACGAGGGAACTAACTAAAATATAGCTTGGTGCTTTAATACTCTGACGATTCAAAATATTGACGACTCACAAATGCCGTAAAGCATGATGTATTTACGTTATTATTTAGTACTTTCGTCAGTATTCTGAGTCTTAACTACCCATCAAATATTTTCGTAATTCTTCCATATGTATCAGCTATACATTTAGATATGGAGATCAATGCCGAAATTACTCTTTATATATACGTCGGTCTCTGATGATGTTCTCAGAATGTGCTCAAGCGTCACAGTGGCCGTTAGCTGTAGCGTGACAGATGACTTCCTGCCAAAATATATTTTTGGACGTCCAATATTTTTTTAACTTCCAATCCTTAATATGCGGCCGCGTCTTTGGTTCCGTTAAATAAAGCATTCTATCAGTTTATTTCTGTTCAGGGTCGGTTTCACAGGTACTATGATGTAGCAAGTAGTCATTCAATACTGAGCTGCTAGTTACCATGTAATGCTTCTTCGGTACTTCTAATCAGAACCTATGGAACCGGTATCGGAGTTCTCTCCCCGTTGGGAAACGAATCAGCAAAGTAATTATGTGAATGTTCATGGGCGTCGGTAGTCGTAAAGGCTGTGGTTGCCTATACTACAAAAAACCGAAATTTGTAGTTTATTACCACCTATGCTGCTGATATACTATCCATAACTTTGAGAAGAACCTGTGCCATGCAACCGATCCTCGATTTGTTGCATGTTCATTGAAAGAATTGTCCTCTACAAGGTTCGCTATCACCACAATGCTCCATTTTCCATCTTCCACTCACAATTGTAAGATTATGATGCTTTATGGCTAGTATCGTGTCGTATTTTGTAATTATTGGCCTCAACATACGGATAAAACAGTATTGGTATGCAATAAATATTCTTACTAATCGAAATTATTTTCATTAACTTATTAAATTTAGAAATTGGGTGAGCAGTCTAAGTGAGGTATCTTTTTGGGAAGACGTATTATTAATTACCTAATTAATTGAATTTCAATAGCGCATGGCACCATTGAACTCTTTTTGACAATCTTGATGTACAATGAAAGAGATCCAGAATGGAAGGCAACTTTTTTGGGAAGACGATGGCGTAAATGTTAACATTTGCTCGATTTCATGTTGATTTAGTAACCGAAGTCATTTGAATAGCTACATAATAAGTGGGCGCACTATGATCAATGATCATAACCTTTTAATTGCGAATAATAAATAACTTACTTAGGTGTAAGGAACACAACACCCACGAAAGTGTTTAAAACGAGCATTATTGCAGAACAAGTCACGACTGGCTCGTGATAATAAATACAATTTGTCGTGGAGTTGTATCTAACACCTAGTTGCCGACACCTGCACGGCGTCACGAAACGAACGAGAACCGATTTGTGGTGCTTAAATACACAATGAACATTTGCGAGTGCCATCTGATGAACGCGTACAAAAACGCAATTCGTATCGCAATTTTCCAACCACGAACAAAAAGTTACTAAACATATAAATCTAGTGGCAAAAAACTACGCAGGAGATGTTTGTTTATTCGTTGGAATAGAGCGAGCAGAGAAACTGTGAAATGGTGTTGTGTGTGTGTAACTGTTGCTGCGGTACATACATGTTGGCACCCCTAGGACAGTACCTGTTGCTAACCCAATGTCAAGTGTAGACTACACTATCGCGTATCGTGCAAATTGGACTGAGAAACGAATATATATAACCTCTATCTGTCTGGATGTTTTTGGATGTCGGTGATCTCATAATAGCGGATTCACAATTATTATTTTTCCGCATTTCAAAATAAATCAGAATATAAAAAACTATTTTATTTTAAACATTTCCATCCTAATTATAGAATGCCACACCAAGGAGGCAAGTAGGGCTTCGGTCATCCGAACAATCCTTAAAGTAGTGTGACGTCATTTATGGATGGCACCTGACCTTGTTGTAGGGTAACCAAACATCATCATTAATTAGGGAACCATGACATAAGCCCCCTCAAAGTAGATTTATTCGTACTTTTCACTAACTTATAGTTTACGCTAAATTATTGATTATGTTCATTCATTCCGGATTTACCGTTGCTAATCTGTAGACGTTAACATAATATTTGCACACCAGCGGTATGCGGAGGATACAATTTATAATCGGTGAAGCGTCGAGATTGATAATTTGGTAGTCGAAAATTACAGTTAGCGTTACAAATTAGTTGACCCGAGTAACTGTACGGGTTCTAGCGATGTCGTATCTGCCGAAATTATATGTATTAGTACCTTTTGTGTTAGGCCATGATTACAGGGGACGTATGTTGATCTGTAAACTGTACTGTCTGTTGATGTGTAGGAATAAATACCAATACTGTTAGTTTTCTATATTACACAAATGTTAACATGCATGATTTCTTCCTGTTTAATTTCCTGATACATCGTGATTAGCCGTTCGACGCCTACTCCTGTACATAGGCCTCCCCCACAGAGCGCCGTGGGTCTCGCTCACGAGCCACTTGCAGCCGGTGGCTCCCCGCACTCTTAACCAAGTCGTCAGTTCACCGGGTACTAGGCCGTCCAACACTCTGATTTCCGGTGCGGGGCCGCCACACGATTTCCTGAATAGTGATTATTATAATTTTCAAACGAATGTGCATAAGGCCGAGTTTTATACAACACTGATGTATAAATCTCGGTCTGGTACATATTCATAGCTATGTTTACAGTAGAGTAAGAAAGTTTATGGCTCTGTTTAAAGTAGTGTAAGGAAATTGGGTCTACTCTAAAAGCAAGGTAAAGGGTTTGACCTCATTGCGATTTTCAAAAATGTCGGTACCTCTCATAAGGACCATACCATATTCGCCGCAGGAGATAAAACATAGTAGTTATCCTAAGAAACCGTGCATCAACGCTGTAAATTATCAAACGGTTTATGATTGAGTACAATCATAAAAAAATTCTATTCTAATTACATCACGAAGTTCAATGACCTTTTTTTTTTGTTGACGCGGGGAAACGCGTTTACGCGCCTTCACTAACCCTGGGTGGGGTCCAGTGGTGTGTGGGGCTCGCGGCACATTATATAGTGCCGAATACCCACAGAAACCATCGCGAGTACCACCAGTGCCACCTCTGGTAAGGTGCCCCGGAACAGCAAATCATCTGTGCAACTTGACGGCAAGTCAGCCCCCGAAGGGACCGACGCCTCCTCCTCAAATGGAGTTGTCCCGCACCACATAACGGCCCCACCGACTTTGGGAATTTTTGCTCTTTTGTCCCCTCTTCTTATAAGAGGGGTAAAAAGAGCGGCACCTCCTCCTGCTCTTTAGACCCCTCTTCTTATAGGAGGGGTACTAAGAGCCGCCACCTCCTCGGTTCAATTGGCTTCGCCCAAGGTGTCTCGGATCACCCCAGGCTACTGAGCCCCACCGCCACGACAAAGCTTGAATCATGGTGGGGACGAAGTTCAATGACCAACGTTAATTAATTTCAAGTCATATTTTTCGCGCTGGTCTCAATGATCGTATACAAGATGTGAGGAGTAGTAACGTCACATTACGTTGGCAAAAAATTGACTCAATGGCTCCCGTGGTCGCTCTCTCGAACATGCAAATTCATTACAGATTTTTTGTTGTACTTTTTACTCGTAATTTCATCAGCGGAACGAAACTGATAAACAAGTGTCTTGTATGTAATTTTTATCGTGAACATTTGTATTTTTAAGTGTGACGTATACATTTATTTTCGTTACTAGCAGCTATATTTTTAACTCACAAAGGAACGGAGGAGGCTTTCAATTCGACACGCATATTTTTTTCTTGTGTTATACCAAGCATAACTTGTTACAGAGTAGACCAATTTTGTTGATTCCTATTTCAGTATGTAGAGTGTACTCTGAAGTTGGACCCAAAGAATTAAACATAGATTCCAAGTCTCGGTCGGTTTATTGTATACGTCGGTGTACTGCTCTCATACGTTTGTCTAGTCAACTGTGTAATAGCCGGATTAATTTGTTGTGGACCTTTGTATGGGTGTTTTAATACGCGTGCGTGCAAATGTGATCGTATCAAAATTTTTGCAGCGATCAATTATCGAGTAACAGAAGCCGGTGGCATTGAGCTTGTAATATTTGACTCCTCAACATTCTATCGCGTGTTCTGTTCAATATTCTTTATAAGCTAGCAATAACTGATAACCTGGTCCGCTCCTTTCGTGCGGTGCTTCGCATAACAACTGCACCGAACGAGCGATGATGTCAGCCCTCCTTTAATGATACTCGGTCCGCGGCGTTCTAGGTGACGTCAACACCCAGAGGATCGTTGTGTCTATAAAACTTACAATGCTTTTACACATACGTATATTAAAAAAAATGCATGATAAAGCAACACTCTTCGTTTGTTTTGTTGTGTTTTTTATTGTATACGTTTTGATATTTCAGTATTGTACACCATATATAGTCATTTGTGACTTTATTTATATTTAGTGTTGTAAGTATATATTTTTTTATAAGAATTTGTTGTTTTTGAAGACAAGGACATAACTAGGCTAATACCTGTGTATGTTCAGTGTGTGACGACCATCTGGCGCAGTAGTAACATAGGTCATAATCGTGCATGTTGCGCCAGAGGCCGCGGGATTTGAACCCACAACATGGATGTTTATCTATGTAGTATATGAATTTCTATAATAATAATCTTCAATTTCTTAAAGTCATAAAAAGTATGTATACAAGTCCTTACGGTACTAATAGCACATCTGACGTGGTGTGATAGGACCACAGATATTATTATTATTATTTTGAATATCTTTCGCCAGAATGTGCAAGAGGACAATGTTACAAAACTCTTGAATTGGAAAAGACACGTACCAGGCTTAAAACAGTATTTACTAACGTTTTTTTGTCTATAAATTGTCACTACCGGAATGCATACTCAAGGTTGCGTCCACGCACGGTGAGGCGTTTAAGCCCACTTTAATTCAATTCACGGCAGCTAGCCGTCGATTTCGTGTGATTATGGAATAACTTATTTGGCATCATGCACAGACTGGTTGTTTTGCAATTTGGCACGTATCGTACAACTGAGCGCGATGCTGGAACCAAATCACCACAACCATTTATTAAAGTAATACTCCGCCATGAGCGTTATTTAGAGAACTGTATCCATCACGAAAATTATTGCAATTACTCATACGTCGACTCTCTCAACCTTCGCTTTATATGCTCCTTTTTGGATGCACAGAAACCCAAATTGCTTTTGTCCGTCTTGATTCACGAGCGATTTTAATTTTAAAAGACTGCCAACATCATTTTGAATTCATAAAACTGGATACTTGAACATACGAAAGCTTGTAATTTTTCATTTGATCCCTAAGATTTAACAATGGTATCGATGTTGTCACAGCAATATTCGTGAAATCATTGGAACTATAATGTTCTGTTTTCTATTTAATCGTTCAAATCAAATTACCAAATCATGTTAGGTTTAAGACTAGTTCGTCTGTATGCCCCAGAGCTTGTAATAAGATATAATATATATTTTAAATGAATTGGAAAGCGAAGTACCTAACATGAAGGACATGCAGGTAACACCCGATCACAGGTACCACACGCATGAGCCATCCACCACGGCATCGGTCATAATTTTATTACTTTCTAGGATTATTCGCAGGTAAGTAAATTACATTGGGTTATATGGCCTGGTCACACGCCCAGAAGATCAAATGTCAGATGGGCCACTAAGGTTCTGGAGTATAGGCCGCGTTTAAGAAAACGTAGTGTTGGTAGACCGTTCACCAGGTGTGAAGACGATCTCCGTGCAGTAGCTTATATGTGTATAATAGTTATTCGAAGCCGATGCAGACGATTTTTTTAATCGGTTTGCTATAATTGTCGAGACATAGCTGCATTACTGTGCGCCAGAAACGGAACAACAATCGGAATAGTGGAAAAGATCTTTTTTTCACCCTTTTTGTTGACGCGGTGAAACGCATTTACGTGCCTTCACTGGCCCGGGGTGTAGTCCAGTGGTGTGTGGGGCTCGCGGCACATTATATAGTGCCGAATATCCACAAAAACCACCGCGAGTGCCATCTTTGGTGAGGTGCCCCGGAATAGCAAATCATCAGGACACCTCGACGGCTAGTCAGTTCCCTAAGGGACCGACGCCACCTCCACAGATGGGGTAGTCCGCACCACAGGACAACCCCCGAAACTTTACGACAGTGCAAAGGGGCGAGGTTCCTGTCCGCTTTATTGTTTTGTTGCTCTTTTGTACCCTCTTCTTACAAAAGGGGTACAAAGAGCGCCTCCTCCTCCAGCTCTTTAGTCCCCTCATCTTATAAGAGAGGTACAACGAGCATACACTTACTCAGTTCAATTTGTTTCGCCCAAGGTGTCTCTAATCATCCTAGGCTACTGAGCCCCACTGCCACGACAAGGCTTGAACCATGGTGGGGACAGTGGAGAAGACCTGGTTCAGTACCGTTAATGGGCCACCAGGCTAATGCGATTTTGTCGGCAAAAAAGGTAGTGACTTCTATATTCTGAGACTCGAAGGGTGTGATTATGATTGATTAACTTGTTAGGGGTCAGACTATAAACTCTGATTACTACTGTGTGTTACTGCGTCGTTTAGGAGAGGAAAGAAAAGAAAAGCGTCCAGAAATGCTCAGAAGAAAACTCCCGTTTCATCCAGATAACGCCCGTGTTCACACGTCTGTGCAATCAATGGCTGAAATCCATAATTGTGGCTTTGAACCTAATAGTTCAGTGCGGTAATCCGCATCCGCCTGATTCACCTGATCTGGCACTTCTTTCTGTTCCCTAACTTAAAAAAACACTGCCAGGTCAAATATTTTCGACAAACGACGAGGTCAAAACAGCAGTAGACGCATATTTTGACTCTTTGGAAGATTTTTTTTTCAAACGTCTAAATGATTTTGTCGAAAAATAAGAATATAACTGATTTAGTATGTTTTTATTTTCTTGGTCAGGCCCAATAATTTTTAAACCACCCTCTTATCATTGTGTTGCAAATTTTTATATTGGATCGAGATGCTGACTCGGTTTTTTATGCGTCGGATGCCTAATGTTTAATTTCGTCTTTAATTTAATTTTTATTCTTCTTGAATAAATTACTAAGTATGGTAGTATTGAGAAAAGATATAGATTCGATTTGACATTATACAATCGGAGCAAACGAGCATAACGAAAGAATATATAGATGCATTGCCTTTTTACTTTTTCCCTTGCAATGAACGGTCTGCAGAGACGGCACGAAACGCAACCACATAGCAGACAGTATTATGTGAGTGAGAAGTCCTTGTATTTGCTGGCCCAATTTGTCTGGAAAGCACAAGAATAATTTGGTTGTTTATAGCATCATTGTTAACTTTTCATTCATTTGATTGTTCAGAGAAGGTATATTTCGAATAAGATATCCCGGTGTTATACCGGTTTTACGAGTACGTATACATGACTGGACCAGATTCCTGATAGTGGCACTTGTGAGAAAACACGAGTCTTCCTTCGGACACGATGATTTGTGTATAATTTATCGGCCACGCGTAAACATTTATCTAAGCCAGCTGTTGTTACGTGGAATTTGTCCAATGCTCGACCCAATACATTGATTAACATTGTAATATTCGTGTCGTGACTGTCCTTAAACAGGAACTGGCGGTACTACCATCAATCTCAATTTATATTATCAAATTCTATATTATATCATGTATAACCAAGTTGTAAAATGTATATAACTGCTGTCCATCGTGTTTGCGTTTTAGTCATATCTGCATTTTAGATGATTTATGTGGAAGTAATGTAGATGTAGTCTAGTCTAGTAGGAGCCCTTCAACCTATTGATAAAAATATGAGATTATGCTATTTTTTAATTTAGCATGTTCAACGATCTGTATATGTAAACACATGTACTTCGAAGCAAAAAGGAATCGTTTTTTAAATAATTTATAATTAGTTCTAAAGAGGTTGATATGATGCGATGTGGACGTTCTTCGGCTCGTAGCATAATGTGTCGATAGAAATGGTCACGCCTGGCAGGACAGATTTATTATGGGATGTGGAGGCGTTGGCACAACACAGTGGCACAATTTATGAGGGCGCTCATAAATCTACATATGATTTAAATAATAAACGAACGTCTTACAATTGGAAAATATAGTTTCCTCTACTTAATAACTGTTTAATCAGACGTAATACCATTTCCTTGAGATTATGTTGCTCGCCTTTGATTTATACAAATTCCAGAAATTTAGACTCTCTTGGGATTTCGTGATTACAATTCGCTGTTTCGTGCTACTAGCATGTGTCCGTTTGGTTGAGTATAAAAATTCATTACTATTTTTCGTGACTATTACGTTGCTTGGTGGTCTAAAAAAAATAATTATTCCGTAAAAAAATAATTATTCCGTAAACCCGACAAATGTTGGTTCGACACCTATACGACATCATCTGCTTTAATCCCCTTCAATTGGGCCCTAATTTAAAAGTGCCTTCCTCCCAGTAGTACGATAGAACTTGCCCGTCCATAGAATGTGATGCGTGTATAAACATAGAAGCCTATAACAGACAAAAAATTTATAGTTTGGCAATATGCTAACCCTATGAAAGACATGATATACTCCTTTTTTATACAGAATAGGGATAAATGAGAAATCGGAGCCTTTTATCGGCTATCGACACCCATAAACATCCACATAATTACCATCCCGATGCGTTCCCCGTCGTGCCGGCCCAATTCCAGTGCTCATACATGGCACTATGAATGTAGTGTCATGCACTAATCCTCCCATGCAGCATGGCACTACCTCTACCTAGGTTTACATTTATTTCAAATATATCCATTAACCAACCAATTATTATATGTGTTATACGTAAATTTGTAATCTGTTTGTTTTACGATACGTACGACAAGACTTGGTAAACGTGAGTTTTTGAAATCGAAAATGGAAAATTTGTTGGAAAATGTAATGATCACGTACACGCATTTTTGGAATGCGTTTGCAAGCGACACAATAGTTTCACAACACTTTGGTGCCACTATGTTGTTACAGTACAATAAGAGTATAGACATCATGTTGTGCCCTGTTGTTCCAGATATAGTTCTGGTCGGGTTTTACACTTACATTTGGGTTATTTTAATTTTTTAGTTTTATTTGCGTTATTACAGTTTTGTACGCAAATTTGAGTTATTTTAATTTTACACTTATATTTGCGTTGTTACAATTTTGCACCACGTACATTTGCTACCAGAAAATGATGTCCTCTGTCCTGATCTCCTCCATTTGCGTTTTTACTGTAGTGGAACTTGCTTTCATATTAAGCAACAGTCGTTATCTAAGTATGTTCTATCAATGTATCTTTTTGGCAACAGGAAATAAACTTTTGGCATGTGTTCGACA